>JAQGCP010001657.1:0-11905 GCA_034699885.1 Acrobeloides thornei | reverse complement strand
TTTACAATTTCTTTATGTGATACCAAATCGTCCAATGTTGCCGGGCGATATTTTTCGACCCATGGTAAATTAGTATGCTGTTCTTCCGGGCTTGGAGCCATTTTACAAGATTAAACAACTTAATGTGAAAAATTGAAATGAAAATTAAATAAAGATATTTTACAGGTTGTATAAAAAAACTGGAATTTGGGCGATTTTTTTTTGTTTTTTCGATCCGAAATTATTTTTCAAAAATCGTAAAAATGACCTATATAGGGGTAATCTTATGTGGGAAATCAATTGTGACCATTCCCGAAACGATGAAAGAAAAACTGTTTTCGAAGAAAAATCGAAAAAAATTTTTTGGGTATTTTTTGGCCATTTTTAGGAGTTATTTACTTGCTGTAAAAAGGCCAAAAAATACACAATTTTTTTCGATTTTTCCTCGAAACCAGTATTTTTTCATCGTTTCGAACATTTTTTATGTTTGTCGAAAAATTTTTTCGCAATAACACGCTTTAATCGGCCCTCCCCCTTTAAATAGTTTTAAGGCCTAACTACTTTGTTTGAACTAATTTGTCCCTAATGGAGCAATCGGTAACGATTTTCCGTATTCAGTCAAGTTTATCCTAGTGTCCAAATCTTATATAAAAGATAATTTTAAAGAAAAAATTTTACCACCAACTTACTCATCAATTTTAAACTTGAATAAAATCGTGTTAATGTATTTTTATTATTTAAAAAGCAATCAAATGCTTTTTTATCACTAGTTTTTAGAACTTCCATAAATTTAAAGGATCATGTTAATGGAGAGCTTATTTGTTTTTGGAAGTAACCTCCTACATTTATCCAAATACAGTATCAAAAAAACCGGAATTTGGATGATTTTTTCGACCCGATAATTTTTTTTCTCAAAAATGGCCCTATTAGGATTAATTTTATGCGAGGAATCGATTGTGCGCATTCATGAAGCTTGAAAATGCTTCCCTGATTCAGGAAAATTGATACATGTTCGATTTTCGCTTCAACACACACATCTATTTCCCTGAATCAGGGTCAGGGAAGCGTTTTCAAGCTTCGAACATGCGCGCAATCGATTTCCCACATGAAATTACCCACAGAAATATGATTTTGAGGGAGAATTTTCAAAATTGTCGCTTCAATACACACATCTATTTCCCTGAATCAGGGTCAGGGAAGCGTTTTCAAGCTTCGAAAATGCGCACAATCGATTCATCACTTAAAATTAGCCCTAATAGGGCCATTTTTGGAAAAAAAATTCGGGTCGAAAAAACATAAAAAAATCGTCAAAATTACGGTTTTTTATATACCCTGTATATATGCCTTTTACAAATTTTTGTGATCACAATATTTCATAAAGATAAAAAAGGATTAAAAGCCATAAAAAAATTTAAAACAAGAGTACTTATTTAATTCCCCCCCCCCTTCTTCATGAACCATGAGGACTCTATGATTTTTCGCATACGAACTTTGACACAACGAATTTTCGCACACTCGCTCTAAAAACACCCCCTGTATCAGATGTTTTTATGCTATATAAAACGCCATTTTTGAAATGATGCTCTAATTGGACGATTAAAAAGAATAAAAATCTCTATTTTTGTGTTATTTATGAATATAAACGTTTTTGATTTTGTTATTGTTTTTTTAAATAAACGAATCACATTGTTAAAAATTTTTCAAAGTCATTTAGAAATGATTTATAACGCAAAATCACGCTTGTGATAGCAAAAAAAACATCGGGCGCAGTTGTGTTTTTAGAGCGTATGTGCGAAAATTCGCTGTGCCAAAGTTCGTATGCGAAAAATTATAGAGCCACCATGAGAGGAGTAAAAGTAAACAAGTAACAAAATAATAAAACTTTATGGCACATTAAAAATCACAAATAAAAAAGAAAATAATTAGCAAGAAGTCAATTTAATTTAAAGCAATTATAAAATTTGAACTTTTTGACAATTTTAATCCATGTTAGAATCATAAATT
The DNA here is from genome assembly GCA_034699885.1 of Acrobeloides thornei. Lineage (NCBI taxonomy): Eukaryota > Metazoa > Nematoda > Chromadorea > Rhabditida > Cephalobidae > Acrobeloides > Acrobeloides thornei. The sequence goes on along the minus strand of JAQGCP010001657.1, from coordinate 9,922 downwards.
TGCCAAAAGCACGAATTTTGTCTGTACAATTTTATGTACAAGAAAATATCATATAACACTTGAACGATCCTTCTCGAGTTCCTTCTTTTTCTGTAGCTTGAATTTAAGATATGTTTTACGTCGATTCAGCTCCTTATATTCTTCATATTTCTTCACTTCGTCGAAGAGTTCTTTGAACACCTTACAGCGCTCTTTCCACACCTTATCCAAATTTTGATATCGACGATCAAATTCTCGACTAAAAAATTGACTTTAAATAAGAAAAAAACAACCTAAAAAAAGACAAAAATTGAAAAAAATTCCGGTTGGTTTCGATACCCTGTAAATATGCTAGATTTCATTTTTGCGGAAAAATTTTTCAAAAATCTGTTATGTCTCAAAAAGTGTAAAAAAATACAACTCACAATTGGCCAATATACATTCGTTCCTCGAAACCCATATCTCTCTTCTTGTCTTTACTCTCGAATTGTTCCAATAAGGCTTTGCGATGTTTTCTATGATTACAAGATAAAGCTTCGACCTTCTTTCGTGCCAATGTTAGCCCATTAATACGAGATGTTAAAATTTCTATAAAAAAAGGTAGGCGCTATTCAATTCTGGGGGCCCCAATGACGTAAAAAAATTGAAAAATTTTTTCCAGAAAATTACCCCCCTTTAGCATAATTTTTAATGAGGAATCCAAAAAATTCGACGAGCCAATTCTCAAATGCTTCGTCATCAAGGTGCAGCTTTTCAGCCAACTCAAAAAACTTCATGGTTGTTGCCATCTTGATCTTTGTTTCTTGTAGTTGTTCAACGTATGTGCTGCTACTTTGTTTTTTAGGCTTGTATACTGTTTCTGTGTACACGTTTATACAAGTAGAAAGACAGATAGTTTTTCTTATTTCATCAGAAAACAAACAAGAATCGCATATTATATCATTTTTAAGTTATATGAACTTTGCTCGAAACAGTGTCAGGGAAGTGTTTTTACGCTTCGGGAGTGCGTTTTTTGGATTCCTCGTTAAAGGTTACGCTAAACGGGGTCATTTTCAGGAAAAAAATTTTCAAATTTTTTTCCGTCATTGGGACCGCCCCAGACTTGAATAGCCCCAAAGGTATATATGAGCATATGGATGTCAAAAATAACCTTTGGGAACGCTACACTCCTTCTTGATGGCTTCGACGTGTGCTAATTCTTCTTTCACTTCCTTTAGCTGCTGTGTTAAATGATTGAATTGCACTTTTTGTTCCATCATTTCTCGATGATCTCGTTTTAACTTTTCCTCTAGCACTTGTCTTTCTTTCATGAACTAAATTTCATGGTTACTGTTTTTATTTGAAATCAATCAACCTAGATCAACATTCTCTACTACACTCATGTATAAAAATATAAATCCACTCGTTTTTGGGGAGTTTCGGTCCTTAAAATTGCAAAGAAGATTAGACAAAATTGTCAAAAAATCCATTCTTTAATTAAAAAAGGTTTCGAATTTTAAGGACCGAAAGGAAACACCCCTCCAAAAATGAGTGGATTTATATTTATTTATATTTTTTCACATGAGTATTTTCCGCCCTCAAAAAGTTGGAGCATAAAACAAAACTTACAGCATTAAAAATCGAATCGTTTTCCTCTAATAAACCGGCATTTTTGGCAGCCTCATATTCAAATCGTTTACTTTCAATTTCCTATAAAATAAATACAAAAAAATCAAACATAAAGGCTACTTCAAAAGCAGTTTTGTATTCGTTCATTAAATCGGTTAGGTTTTCCTTGAGTTCCTGTTTTTCCGAAAGTTGTTGTTCGTAAGATTCAATCTCATAATTCAGCTCCAGTTGCTTTTGAGAGAGAAAATCGCGTTTCTCGAGTAGACTTTTCTAAAAATGTTTTCTATTAAAAAAAATATAAATACAGGTAGGGGCAGCCCCCAAATCCCCCTAGATACGCCACTGTTTACATGTTAACCACTAATGCTCAATAATTATAAAAGTTCACATATACTTACATGAATATTCTGGTGTTCCTTCAATTCATTTTCAATCTTTTCTATTCGCTTAAAACTGTCCTCGAAATTTTCTGCTGTTCTTGTTGTCCTTGTTCTTGGAGCGGTTGTCTTCTGATCATGGATTCGCTTCAGTTCTGTCGTACAATCTTCAATCAACTTCAACAAATAGTTTCGTTCTATAGAGATTTCGTCTTTTCTTCGCTGTTTTTCAGCATACTAAAAATGTTCATTTAGGTAGGTAAAGTAGCAAAAAAAACTCTGATCTTATCTCAAAAATTGCCATATAGCCAGAAATTTTTTATGAGAGGGGCCTATCAGGAAATTTTCAAAAATTTGCTGCTTTAGTTCAAGGATTTCACCCAAAAAGACAATTTTGGGTAAAATCCTTGAACTAAAGCAGAAAACTAGCGCCGCAGGCAAAATTTTGTTAAAAATGCTTGTTTTTAAGCTGAAAACGCTCAGAAAATAAAAAATTTTGATAAAAAAAATGACGATTTTTGGTGAAATTAAAATTTTTAGTAAAAATTTGGTCATTTTTGATGAAAAATCATAATTGGAGGCCATTAGAATTTTTGAAAAAAATTTGGAAAAAGCATAAGGGGAAACCATTAGGAGTATAAATTTTTCATTTTTTCCAAAAAACGCATCAAAATCTGACTTGTATAAAATTCTGTGAGAGTAAAGTTTATATATTATTAGAACCGGAAAATGCTTTTTTTTTAGACATACGGGCTAAGAAATTTTTTTGACGGTACAAAAATTTTTTTTGCTAAAGTATGTTTGTAGACCATGTACTAACGTTTAAAAAAGGTTTCGTTGATTCGTGTTCTAGAGCTCGGAACTAAAAAAACATGGTGAGGTTACGTTTGTTTGGAGCACTGTGGAATTGCTATAGATGTGATTCACTCACTCCCACATCCACATGTTTTAAATAATTATCACCCTGCCCAGGCATTATACCTGTGCTTCTATCCTTGCAATCTCTTCTTTTTCTCGACGAATCTCTTCATGCACTTGTTGATCTCTAATACGTTGCTCCTCTTCTAGTATTTCCAACTCAGCAATTCGTGTATCTTCTCCATCTAATTCTTTATAAAGTCGTTCTTTCTCCTAAAATATCACTTTAAAATTCGGTACTAGTGTATGATACGGGAAATTCGCTTGAAAATTTTTTCAAGTATAACATATTTTTTGGTGTAAAATATAATTTATAAATGCAATTTTTGGATTCTACACCAAAAATAGCCCATATACAGAGAGCGGAGAAGTCCTGACAAAGGATGTACGAAGTCCTGACATGGGATGCAAAAAGTCTTGCCCATGTGTGCAAAAAATCTTGGCATAGAATGCAAGTCCTGACATAGGAAAAATTTTATTTTAATGGATTTACAACAATCTTCATCATGAAGCTGCAGATTTTTTTATTGGGAGCTTGTCCGGACGTCCTGACAAGTTCCCTATAAAAAAATCTGCAACTTCGTGAAGATTGTTGTAAATACAGTAAAACTAAAATTTTTCCTATGTCAGGACTTGCATTCTATGCCAAGACTTTTTGCACACATGTACAAGACTTTTTACATCTCATGTCAGGACTTCGTACATCCTTTGCCAGGACTTCTCCGCTTTTGTATGTTATACTTTAAAAGACTTGAAAAAATTTTCAAGTGCGGTTTTTTCCTGTACCATAATAGTAATAATTCTTTAAAAGATTCAAAACCTACCTTGTCCTGAGCATCGAGAAGTTTTTCAGTTGGCTTCAGTCTTGATATAAGTTCCTTCGCAAATAACTCATCGTCAACATCATAATTAATTTGTAGCAAATTAAGTTTCTTCTCAAGGGTCCATAACGGAAATTTAGAATTATTTTTTTCTTTAAGCGTTGGTAAGGATGAATGCATAGTATTACCATTGAAGTCGAAATTCATCGAATATATAGCTGAAAAAAATCCACTCGAATTTATACAAAAATGGTAAATCAAAGAGAAATTCAAAAATTTGAATATGTAAATATAAATGCAAACATTCGTTTAGAAACAGAAAGTTTTATGAGACGAAAGTCAAGTTAAAAATAGTGGAAAAGGAATATATTAAAACTAGAGTCTTACTCAGGAATGACAAGAAATGGAAAATTACAGGGTGCCCTAAAAAAACGAGAATTTTGCCAATTTTTGGAGGCATTTTTTTGAGAAAATTTTTTTCTAAAAACATCATTTATAAGGGTAAAAATGGTTGAAAAACACGAATCCGGCGTCCAACAAATTTTTAGACCCCAAAAACCCCCTAAAATAACAAAAAAAACCGTGTTTTTTAAGCCCACATCTTAGAAAAAGTGATATTTCACCAAGTTTTTTCAGGGTGACACTCACTGGGTGATAATGGGCGATTCATCCAGTGGGTAATGGGTGATGCTACCCACTGGGTGGGTGAATTTTCTCAGGAAACTCGAGAAAATTGTATTTTCTCGGGTTTCCTGAGCTTTTTAGCGCAATTGAGTGATTTTAGGTGCAATCACCCAAATCACTCATCATCCACTGGGTGAATCACCCAGGCTTGTCAATAACTGCCTCCAAGGTAAACTGCCCCAGTGGATAACTGTCCCTGTAGGACAACTGCCCCAACGGATAACTGCCAGTTATCCGCTGGGGCAGTTGTCTAAAGGGGGCAATAGTCTGGAGATGGCACTTTCCCTTTGGGGCAGTTGTTGACAAGCCAATCACCCAGTGGGTGATTTGGGTGATGGCACCCTTTCGCCCTCTGGTTTGAAGACGAAGAACGAAATCATGAGCAATTTCAATACAGCTGAAAAGTTGGAGAAGTTAGACCTGGATGATTACAAAAAGCCTGGTAAATCGTTTCAATAAAAACAGTTTATTTATCTAGGCAATGTTCAACTTCGGACTTTTTTTCGCCAAAATTCGCATAAACCTTCACTTTCAAATGGCTATAAAAGGAGTGTTCTATTGCGATTTTCGAAAGAACTTCTATACCTTGTATGAACAACTTCTATTCGTCGTTCCCAGTGTATTGCGACTATATTTTCATCGCCGAAAGCGAGAACTCCAACAACATCAACAGAAGAACTCCGACTTTTTATTTGTTATCGTGGACATCACCGACTCTACTGCTGATTGCCATTTTTACTTTGCTCTTAGCTCTCATAGTCGTAGCTGTCCTATTATATCGGAGATTCATAATGAAGCGACGTTCACCACATGGCAAATGCCCGCGCGAATCAAAGGAGGCGAGGATTTTAGATGAGTGGCGAACGCCGCTAGTTTTCGAACGTAACATGGACTTTCAATATGAGGAAGATTATACAGTAAGCCATTTGATAACCTTCTTTGTATAAAACTATTTTTCAGAACTCAAGTGAAGAAGTAGAAGAGGCACGTATGAAAGAAGACATAGATGCTTTGACGACCGATTCGATTGTTAACATAGAGCATTTGAGCGAGGACAAATCTGCTGCTCACTTGCGAATAGATGATGTCCCTTTGATGGCTTTAGCTCGGGTGGCTTCCAACTTGTCCTACGATGATTTGCAGAACTTTCGGCTGGTCAATCGTCAATTTTATTTTGTATGTTTGGGTGGGGTGGGGGTTCTTCCTATTTTTCAATAGCTTTTTATGGAGTCTAAAAAAAGTGCTTTTTAAGATTATTTTCGAGTTTCCAAATTGATGTATACAACATCGTAATTTTGGACCAAATTTGAGAGCGGGGATTTTTGGATTTCTCTTTTCATTGTTCTTTCTCGTATATTAAGGCAGAGCGCGCTCAGCGACATGCACACACGAAGTTTTCGATTGAACTTGTGAAGCAGTTGTTTCCAAAGCATGTGCACTTTAAGGGCAATACGATGTTCTCCATGGGACGAGCGCTGATCGCCACACTTCGTTACCTGGCTCAAACAGCTATAAATATCAAAGAAATTGATTTGGAAGGCCTGTATGTCTTCTCCGCATCTCACTTCAACGACGTTGTGCAGGTTGTTGTTTTGGGGTCAAAAATGTCCAAAATTTTCCATGTTTTCTTCAAAATTCATCATTTTTCGTCAAAAATCGGTATTTTCTGAGCATTTTCAGCTTAAAAAGAAGCATTTAATGTATTAGTGTACCTTTTAGAAATCTCAGGTCCCAGCAGCCAAGTTGTTCAAGAAAGTGGAAGTCATATCGGGTCAGAGTTGCTCTCTTTCCTTCAACGATCTGGAATGGTTTGCGAAGTATGCACCCAATGTAATTCACATCAAAGTCGTGGAAGAACCTCTCTTGGTTGCATGGTAGTTTGACTTATTAGCTGAGGATAAAGCCAACTATATTTAGTGACGAAAATGAAGGGAGCAGTTTGAAATTGAAGGAAACGATGAATCGAATACTGAAGCGGAAGCAAGATCACATCAAGTGGTCATCGAACCGCCGCAAAGTTGTCCTCCAGTTGTCGAAGAGTTTCAGTCATCTTCAGCAAATCGATTTCTATTAGAATCAAGATAAATAAAGAATGTGTAAAACGATTCTATTATGTTTCTTTGTATATTCATTTCTCACGTGTCTTATAAAATTGTACAGAGTGTCCCAGCACAACCTAGCAGAAAAGAAAATTTGATATCCCAGCAACGGTAAAAGGATTTTCAAAAACGGTTTTTCGTAAAAGTTTTTACAAATTTGCATATTTTACCGTTAATTTATGCAAATTTCGACCATTTTTGGCAAACTTTGAATGGGGTATCTCCAATTTTCACCAAAAAATGGTCATTTTTGGGCAAAAATAGCCATTTTGATGATTTTTTGGTGAAAAAATAACATGTTTTAGTGAAAAAATAGAGAAAAATGGTCATTTTTTGGGCAAAAAATAGCCATTTTTTGGTGAACACATAACATTTTTTAGTGAAAAAATTGAGAAAAATGGTCATTTTTTTCAAAAAATAAAGGGGGACCTTCGAAAAATTTCAAATTTTTTCCAAGAACGGGGCACTTGCGTCCCCCCATGGCTACGCCACTGAGTGTAATTCTGATGTTGTAATAATAACTGGTCATTTTCGATGTCCTGGATCAATAAGCTAGAGTGATCTTCCACTTTGCATAATCTTCGTTGTATGTTGAGGCTGGACATCGACGAAGATCCAGTTGATTTTGCGCTAATACCGTTCAGAGACCGGCTTGCCGCTAACTACCAAAGAGATTTTTGAGGTTTTTGTGTGCGTGAACGAAACGAGCCTGGTTGTCGAGTCGACGTTTTTTCCTCCCTCATTTCATGAAGTTCATTTGAAACGCCGATAGCAGCAGTGCATTTGTGAATTGAATGTTCATCACGCGTCAACGTTTTCAAGTCAGGTTCAGTGCCTTCAAAGTTTTACCTATAATTTCCCTTTCAATTTATCTTTTTTCGTTTTCTATTTCACGGTTTTAAAACTAGTTGCGACTTTTAATAAGCCGGTTAATGTGATATCTTGAGTCGGGATCGCGAAGTCTCGAGCCAGTTTCACGCGATACCCATGGAGGTCATCTTCTCTTTTCTTGAATTGATGTATTTCCTTTTAATTGCTTATATAAAAAAAGTTTGTTGCAGAAGACCCACTTTTCGAAAAAAAATTTTAGAGTTCTTCCCCCTGGGGAGACGCAATCTTCCAGAAACTGATATTTTTTTGAAGAAAATTTTATCGAAAAATATCCTCTAGGGGTAATTTCCTACGTGAACACGTTGGAAATGTTATTTTACAGCTATAATTCATCAAAAATCGAGAAAATTTTTAGCAAAAATTTCGACAGTTTTTGGAATCTTGTTGATTGCGTCTTCCCGGGGGGGGGGAAGAGCTCCAAAATTTTGGTGTGAAAATGACCACTATAGGGGTAATTTTATGCGCTGAATTCAAAAATCGCACTTTCGAAGTTTGAAAATGTTTTCCTGGCTATATATCTGAGGTGATTTTGGTGGGAAGCTATGCATAGCTTCCCACTACCCTGCGTAGTCTTGTTGTCGGGAAAATGTGAACTTAATTTTGTTTTTGGAGCTCAGAAAGCATTTTCAAACTTCGGGACAGTGTTGACTCGAGTACTCGCTTCACATGTGAATAGTATAAGAGTACACTACTCGACTGAAATTCGCATATAGATGTAGTTGAAGAAGAGTTCGTATTATCTCGATCTTTCAATTTCAATCAAGTAGTGTATTCGAATACCACACTGCTTCCTGGGAGTGCGATTTTTGAATTCAGCGCATAAAATTACCCCCTAGGGTGGTCATTTTCAATAAAAATTTTTTTTCGAAAAGTGAGTCCTTTGTTCCGAACTAGTACCAAAAGTTTTAGATGGTAATTATGAAGGCTTAGAAAATGTGGCCAGATCAAGACAATACTTGACAAACTCGGCATGTTTCAATGGTTTGTCTTGAGCCGTTATATGGCATTATTATTTATACTCACGATGTATTTTGTAAGTTTTCTTTTTTGAAATAACGAACTTAAGCTACACTGGACAATTTTGATCCGAATTTGACATTTTATAAGCGAAAAACGTTTTTCTGATTCAAGGAAGGCCTGTGTATTGAAGAGAAAAGTCGTAAAAATCGCATTTTTGGATTCCCGACATGTTTTTACCCCTAGAGGGGTCATTTCCAGAAAATTTTTTGAAAATTCACGTGTGTGTGTGTGTAGTACCCCATCATGTTTTATCCTGTTCTTCGAAAACTTTCGACCAATAAAAAAATTTTCAGGCATCATCTATAGCTGTCCCAGAGGTAGTTTATCCAAGCTTAAGACGTAAACAAGGGAATCAAATTTATTCATATTCCGAAAAAAGTACGTCGGCATCAGACTTCCTTCAAGCCTTACAATTTCGGCGTGCGCTTGCTAATTACAGGAAGAAACGTAGACTTCAAGAAAATCGAATTATTGTAGCGCCAATTGATGGCTTGAGGTAGGTAGCAGCACAAATTTATGGCCAGAATCTGTGGCCCAAAAACTCTTCCTCTCTCTCTCTCAACCCATTTGGAGTTGTTCTCAAGGAATTATCAAGTAGATAATTTGCTTGCAGTAAAATCTTGCCTGTTTCAATAAGCGGGCCACCCTCTAGGGTGGCCCACTTCGTGCATGTCCCTTGTTAGATGATTGTAGAGATCTATAAAAAAATTTGCTAACAAATGGACTATCAATGGTTCTTATTTTAATAATACACTATTTTAGAGTGTATACAAAAGAAAAATTCGCTGAAATTATTGATGGGCCTGCAAAATATTCCGGATCTTCGACAAATATTAAAAGTATATTATAGTTTTTAATAATCTCTCTTATTTCAACGGACATATTTTTTTAACACGGGAAGACTCCTTCAAATTTCCGGTATTTTCTGTTATTTTAAGCTATTCTGAGCAACATTCATAAAATTTTTGAAAAAAAGTTGTTAAAAAATTCATGTTAAATTATAAGCAAAATTAAAAATCTGATTTTTATAGTGAACTTGGCTCAGTGCTAGTATTCCAAGATTCGAGTCTAAGGGTCTCGGGTTCGAATCCCACCTGAGTCGATTTTGTTGTTGAAAAAGTTGTCTAACCCGGAATATACCAGGCAAAATCAAATCAACTCAGGTGGGATTCGAACCCAAGATCCTTAGACTAGAATCTTTAAGCACTACCACTGAGCCATGTCACGAGAAAAAACGTTATTTTTAATTTTGCTTATAATCTAACATGAATTTTTTTAAACAACTTTTCAAAAAATTTCTTTGAATGTTGCTCAGCAATAGCTTAAAATAACAGAATATACCAGAAATTTGAAGGAGTATTCCCGTGTTAAATAAAAATTTGAAAAAATTTATATTTTTTCAAACTAATTTTAGGAATAGGTACGTGTTGCGATTCATCAGATCAATCCATAAATGGAACGAGTTCAAGAATTATGGGTGTTCCGATTCAATCACCCCACGATACTGTCGGTCGTTCTTCCGTTT
>JAQGCP010001656.1:0-11906 GCA_034699885.1 Acrobeloides thornei | reverse complement strand
TGTCGAGATAATCGCGTTTGAAGTTGGCGATTTGTGAAAAAAAAAACAAAAAAAAATAAAATTGAAAATCAGGGTCTTTGCGGGAATTCAAATTGAAAATCACAACCTAAAAAAAACTAGTTTCACAACTTAAAAAAACTGAAAACTTATTTTTAAGCTGTGATTTTCAATTTGAATTCCCGCAAAGACACTGATTTTCAATTTTATTTTTTGTTTTTTTCTTCAAAAATCGCCAACTTCAAACGCGATTATCTCGACAACGATTCAAAATTTACTGCAACAACAAAAAATGCTTTATTTTCCATGAATTTTCCGAATATAAATTATGGCAAATTCCGCATTTATAGAAAAAAATATATGATAAAAACAATACCAAGTCCATGTTACCCGAAATATGCTATATTAGTGTTTTGTTAGCGATTTTTCGTTTTTTTAGGGAACGATTTCTGAAAAGTGACTTGGTCAGGGATTTCGGCCAGGAATTCTAGTTTATTTTTATGGTCGGTTTGAAAACCACATAAACAGAAAATTTTGAGCTAGAGCTAAAAAGGTGATTTTTTGAGGGGTAAAAAAGCGTTATCTATATAAAGAAAATCATTTTTTCGAAAACTACAAAGACTCGGGACATTTTACATTAATTTGGACACATTTTTACAAAAAATCGAGTTTTCGTGTCAATATACAAACCAATTCAAATCGTTGTGAAAAGTCCTAGAGCCGATAGTGCATAAGTGCCGAATGAATTCTTGAAAGTTGTTTACTTTGTTGCCTATCCACAGATATAAGTTAATAACATATAATTTTTCTTTGAATGCATTAATTTTTTATTATGTACCCCCTCAAAGGCCATTCATCCATCCATCCTGGGGACCGGTGTACACTCCCTACTGGTGAACTATGACTGGATCGATAACAATTTATGCATTGATGTTGTTTGTTTTGACTTTTCTAAAGCCTTTGATACCATTCCTCACCATCGCCTTCTGCTAAAACTTCAATCTATATCCGGCTCCCCTTCTACTTTGGATCAAAAATGTCCTTATTGATCGAACTTTTTCTATAAATGTTATCTATTGGCTGCTTCTTGTCCGTGTCTTTTTGAATATGTCACTTTTTTGCAACTCTTTTTCTAAAAAAGCTACTAAAGCCTTATGTATAGAGTTGGAAAGGGTGGTTCACACCACCCGAGCGGTGAGGTGGCACACCACCCACGAATTTTTTTAACTTTTTAAAATAAAAAATCAATGAAAACTGCTATTTTTCAACGGTAGCACACCACACCACCCTGGTGTGCCACACCACACGGTGTGGGATGGTGTAGTAATGTCCAACTCTGTTTATGTAGACTTTGTGTAATATGTAGACATCTTTATCTTTAAACATGCAAAATGTTGAGAATTTTTTCAATCAACGGAAAATGATCTTTTTTGAAACATCGAGAATCAATATCAACAAATTTTATAAATTTTATAACTAAAATTTATTGAACAAAATCAAATAAAAATCTTCGCTTATTAACACCTGCCAATCCACCTAACTTCGTATTTGTATCTACTAATTTCCTATATTTGTTAACATCCTGCTGGATCATGCACTGGATTGGGGTAAAGAAACAATTCCTTGAAGCGGATCCCGTGAATTTCTTTAGGTTGTTATAAGCCGGCGATTTTTTCGAATAGCTTGGTGATCCATCGCTGACTAAATCATCTAGATTTGATTTCTCCGTGCTTGATCTAATTCGCCTTATTGTAGATCTGTCATTGTTATTATAATCATTAAAGTCTGGCTGATTAGTTAATCGTGCAATTATATACCTAAAATAATTTTTTAAACTTTTTATAACAAAAGAAGATGGGGGAGAGTGGATATGTCACATGTGTTTCAAACATAGGTGGGCAAGGGGGGGAGGGTGTGGGGTTCTTGGTGAAGTGGTCCTCCTTGCCACCTACGAAAAATTTTCACGAAAAATGCTATTTTTAACTTAAAATTTTTGGATTTTGCTCAATTTTGAGGTGGTTCCCCCTATTTTTCGGCCTTTTGAGTGAGTGGATCAGGGGGAAGTGCCACCTCCCCCTTGCCCTGTGACATTGAAAAATCAGATTTTTTGATATCTCAAAATCAGCATTTTTCTGATTGAAACACATGTGTGAGGGTGGCAGGGTTTCCTTTTTCCGCTTATTTTAATCATTTTTGCTTAAATTCTCACTCAAAGTTCCTATAATAAATTTTTTTGCTTACCCCTGGCTTACGCTGACCCATAATATTGTAACAAGTACGCATTGAATAAATAAGTGGGTGTTCATAAATATCTAAAGTTTTTTTTGTTAAATGATAAGATAAATTTTAAAATCGAGCACGTTTTTTATCGAATAATGAACAAATTTTTAATTTTTAGAAGATGAAGAAAATTAAACAGAAGGCAAAAAAAGGTTCCATACAAAATGAAATTGTAGAAGAAGGAAAGTCAAATCGTAAAGATGAAAAGTCAAATCGTAAACGGAAAGTGCTTTTTGAGGTAATTTTTCTTTTATAATGGGTCTAGAGCGCGCCCAGTATCGTAATTTAGGGGAGAGAGGGGTTGTGGAAATTCCTTTCCCTAAACCTGAAAAAATTTTTAATTTCCTGTAAGAAAATGGGGCACTTATTCGGAATGCCCATTTGCGGAGATCAAAAAAAGAACTTTTTAGACGTACTGAGACTCAAGAATTCAATCTAGGCGTCCCCAGTAGTCTTTTTAAGGGTCACTACCTAGCTGTATAACAAACAGAAGCAATATTTATCCGCGGAGGTTGAAGCTAAGAAAACAAAAAATGTGCGAAAATCACAAAATTCATGCCATAAAATTGAAATTTTTAATAACAAATTTAAATTTTTTTTGTTTAGCACGTATGTGGAAATGCTTTTCTTTTAGAGTCTAATAGAAAATTTTCTTTGATATGTTAAAAAGATTTTCGTTTAAATAGTCCAAATTAACTAATTGAAATAAAATTGTCGCCAATCTATTGAACTTTTTAGGACGACGATGATGAGCCAGTTAAGATAGGCAAAGGGAAAAACAAGAAGCGCGTGATTAAACAAAAGCCTTCCTTAGAAGAGCCTAGTTCGTCATCCAATGAAGGATCGGTTAATGACTCAGGAGACGAAGATGAAAAAGAGCTCGATTCATCGGACGAAGAAATCCAGAACGACATTTATTCATCTAGTGACGAAACCAATGACGACGAAGACGGTCTTATGGAGATTGAGAAAAAATCACAGAAACTTATAAGCAAAACAAAACGTGACAAGTATGTTAAAAGGGATGCGCATCAAAATACATAATGGGCTTAGGTTTAAGGTCTTAGGTCTGAGACCTAAGTTTAAGACTAAGCCTAAGGTCTTAGGCTTAGTCTTAGACTTAAGGTCTTAGGCTTAGGTTTCAGGCCTAAGGTCTTAGGCATGGGCTTCTTACCATTATGAATTATGATACACATTCTTTAAAACATGCCAGTTTTTTGAAATGAAAGCTACATTTGTAGAAAACTCGCAGAGGAGGATATGAAATTGAATATAACAAGTGGAAATGATCATGATATGCCAACTGTAGATGAAATAGAGCAAGAATTGAAGACAGCGCCGAATTTGGATGTGATGAACGAAAGGATTCATGAAGTGATTCAGATCCTTGCCGACTTCAACAACCGTCGACAACCGAACCGTTCGCGCAGAGAGTATTTGACAATCTTAATGAAGAATTTATGCAGCAAATATAATTACAATGAGTTTCTTATGGAAAGATTTATGCAACTTTTCCCGAATTGTGGCGAGGTTAGTTTAGATGAAATTGGGGGCTGCCCAAAAAAATTTTCTCTTGTCCCCTCTATGGTAAAAATATGTGGGGGAATCCGAATTTGACATTTTCGAAGCGAAAAAAAGCTTTGATTCAAGGAAGGCGTATTATACTCGAGCCGCATGTACGAGTTATGAAAATCTTTCGTTACTTTGTATTGAAGCGAAAAGTCATAAAATTTCGATGATTTTCAAATAAAAATACGAGACTTTCTCTGTGAAATTTTGAAAATAGTACGATCCAATAAATTCTTTTAGTTAATAGAATTTTTGGATGCTAATGATCAGCCTCGACCAGTGACGATTCGAGCAAATCCATTGAAAACTCGCCGTGGAGAATTGGCAAAAGCTTTGATAAACCGTGGAATGAACGTAGATCCAGCCGCGAAATGGACGAAAGTCGGACTGGTTGTCTATGACTCGCAGGTTCCCGTCGGTAAGACTTTAATTACCCTCTATTATCTCGAAATCGGATGTGGATTTTCAGGTGCGACACCCGAGTATTTAGCTGGACACTACATAATCCAAGGACTGTCATCCTTTCTTCCTGTTATGGCGCTTTGTCCCCAGCCAAACGAGAGTGTTTTAGACATGTGCGCTGCTCCTGCTGGCAAGACTACTCATATTGCGTCACTCATGAAAAACACCGGTATCCTATTCGCGAATGATGCCAATGTGAGTCGTTCATATAAAAAATTGTCTGCAATTATCAACTAATTGTTTATAGACAGCTCGTTGTAAGGCCATCATAGGAAATCTTCATCGAATGGGAGTGAACAATGCCGTTGTATCTAATCTTGATGGAGGTAAAAAAACTTCAAAAAGCAATAGCCAAAATTGTCTCTTTTTCCATTTTTAGCCGAATATGCGAAAATTCAGCCGCAATCATTCGATCGGATTCTTTTGGATGCGCCATGTTCCGGAACTGGAGTGATATGGAAGGACGAAAGTGTTAAGACGAGCAAAGATGAAGATGATATTAAGCAGCGGTTCGTCATGCAACGAAGACTTCTTTTAGCTGCTATAGATGCGACTGATGCTAACTCGAAGACTGGTGGATATGTTGTCTACTCGACTTGCTCTGTTTTGGTAAAGTTTTCGACTTACAGAGTTGCCAAGGCGTTTTCAAGATTTTTCGATGCGCGCAATCGATTTCTCGCATAAAAATACCCCTAATGAGTCATTTTGGGGAAAAAATTTTTTGAAAAATTTTCAACACGAAAGAACAACATCAATATGACTAAAAATATAAAAAAGGGGGACCATTAGGAAAAAATTTTTATTTTACCAGATTTAAGGGGGAACCACCCCGGTCCCCCCCCCCACACTCAGCTACACCACTGTTTTACGTATCAAAAACTATTTTTTGAATGAATAACAATTAGATCTTTGAATAAGGCCTACGCACGTTTTTTTATACTTTTTAATAGTCATATTTGTTGTACTTTCTCTTTTACACGTGGTTTCATCAGAAATATCTTTCTGACGCCATTTCGTTGTTAGTTATATATAACAATGACTAAATCCTTTTGTTATTGAATAACACTTTAGTATTCTCATTATAGGTAGAAGAGAATGAAGCAGTGATTCAATATGCACTTGAGAAACGCCATGTTAAATTAGTGCCAACTGGCTTAGAAATAGGAATTGAAGGTTATACAAAGTAAGAATGTTCACTTTTGACTGCTAATTTGGAAGTGTAGATAAAAAGTGGTGTTAGACTTCGTTTCCCGGGCAACATCATAAAAAAGTTGGGCACTAATTTGGTTGGTCGTTGATTGCCAGGGGTCGATTGTTATACTTGATTAGTGACAAGTGAGCAAAAATGAATGAAAAAGTTGACAAACTATTAAAATTTCTCAACATTTTACCCACCAGGAATCAAACCTGCGGGCTCAACGTTGCTTAACTTGCCAGATCGGACGATCTGGCAATCAACCAAATTAGTACCCAACTTTTTATGATATTGCCCGGGAAACGTATATCATCTATCATTTCAGGTTCCGGCAATTTCGATTCCATCCATCACTGAACTTAACTCGCCGTTACTATCCTCATGTCCACAACATTGATGGCTTCTTCGTAGCTAAACTCAAGAAACTCCACAATGAAAAGAAACAATCTAAGAAATCACAAAGTAATGTCGATGACGATGAAGACGAATCGAAGGAGAATGGAAATGACGGGACTAGCGAAGAGCAAAGTTCCGATGACGAGAAGACAGCCAAGGCGCCACCAAAGAAAAAGATGAAAAAAAACAAGAAAAATAAAACCAATGGGAATGAAGCTCAGAATCCTATTAATGAGCCTATTCAAACACGGCCTAAGAAAGTTCAAAAAAAGTTCAAAGGCAAAAAATCAGAATGATTGTGGTTTAATACAATTTATTATATGAAAATTGTTATATTTTTGTTATTTGTTATTGTTGGAAAAATAATAAAAAATTTTATAAAAGCAAAATTTTTGGTCGCCGAGTTTATTTAAGAGATGATTTCTTGAACATTCAAAGGCCCCTGGTACTAGTGTTAAATGGTCCGAGCGCGCTTCAACTATCTCGAAAGCCGGAAAAGCCACGAGCGAAGAAATAAACGTGACTTCAGAAGTCCCCCAAGGATTAATTCTCGGACCGTTGCCGTTCATTACTTTCATCAACGAAATTTCAAGACTCCACTAAGCGATGGTGCAAAGCTGGTAATGTACGCTGATGATCTTGTCTATGTCAAAAAAGACCTGGACGATGCCGCAAGACTTTCAAGCCCTGGAAGCAAGTTACAAGAAACTGGGCCTGACGCTAACTCCCAGGAAGACGATATGCCTCCGACATCCGCCTCATTCTGATTGGCGTCGAAATCGAACAAGTCGAGACATTCAAATATCTTGGTGTGGACATCGACCCAAAACTCAGCTTCTCAAGCCACGTCTAGAAAATTACCACCAGGTGCAAACAAGCGATGGGAGCATTATATCGTGTTATTCGTCGAGAGCCGTACTCAAAAACCTTTATTCAGCGACCATCGAGCCCACGTGACTACAAATCGGTTCTCAGAATTTTTTCTTTAGCTTTGTATGAAAAATGTCAAAAACAGAAATAACACGGAAGTTGCGTTCTACAACTTGTATGTTGACCACTCATTTTATGAAAATACATAGAAAAAAAGTAATGAGACCGTCACGATTTCGTGCCAAATTTTGTCACGAAATCGCGATAAATTTGTCTCGTAACTTTTTTCGATGTACTTTCATAAAAGGTGATCAAAATAGAAAAATGTAGAACGCAACTTTCGTGTTATTTTTGTTTTTGACATTTTTCATAAAAAGCTAAAGAAAAAAATTTCGAGAACCGATTTCGACCCATCACTAGAAAATACCTCTTATAGGTGATTTTTGAAAAAAAATTTTGAAAATTTTCGCCAAAAAACACAAAAGTACGGTTTTTTGGCTCACCTTGTAGTCCTGGGGGTGGATTTATATTTTTGCACAGTTGAAAACACGGTGTTTTTGGTAAAAATCTCTATTTTTTGCTGTCGGAACGATTTTTTGTTGCTAAACATAGCTTTTTAGCCTCTAATCTTTTTATTAAAACAGGCTCCGAATCTTCTTTTCAATTTTAAGGACCGAAAACCAAAAAAAACGAGTGGATTTACAGGGTGTCGCAAAATTACGCGGGATTTTTTTTTAAGTGTTAAACTGAAAAAAACCAAGACGTGATTAATAAATCGATTGACGACTGGATGAGGCGACTTGATGCTGTGAGGGCCGCCACTAATTCGTTCGGAAATTTTTTACTTCACTAATAACATCACTAATTCTGTTCGGACACATCTAATAGGCGTTCGGACGCGTTCAGAAACGTTCTGACGCTTTCGGAAACGTTCAGACGCGTTCGGAAATGTTCGGACGAGCGCCCGAACGCATCCGAACGTCTATTAGTGATGTTTCGAATGCAATTAGTGAAGCTATTAGTGAACTAAAATCCGTTCGGGAGCCGTCCGAACGCATTAGTGGCGGTCTGATCGATGCGCAAGGAGGACATTTTAATAAATTTATGTGTTTATGTCTTATTTTTTTGTTTTGTTATTGCTTTTTAAATGGAAATAAAAAAAATCATTTTTAGGACACCCTATATATTTTTGCACAGGACTCGGAATGGAAAAAATGAAAATCAGAAAAAATGCCAAAAATCAGATTTTTCACTATATTTTCACTTATACTGTCCAAAATTCGAACATTTCTGATAAATCAGACCCATTCCGAGCCCTGTTCTTGCACATGAGTGTATATTTGCAATTATAACGAGTAAAAGCGCGTATGCGCTAAAAAGTGTTACTTGACCGATTGTTTATGTTTCAATCGGCGTTTGATATTTGATTTCAAGGGTATAAACGAATTTAGTTTGCTATTTTAGTCATTTAGACGGATCCACCACATGTGTTTGAATGGAACAAAGGTCGGTACTAATCAGGATTAGCGAGCCCACTAGACGTGAGTTTTTTCAAAAAAATTTTTACTTTTTGGTCAGAAAAGCGTTTTTGTTGCTTCGAGAATGGGTGCAATCGATTTTTCGCATTGAAAAAACTCCCATTATAGGCAGTTTCCAACATTTTTCTTTCCAGGATCAGACTTTTGGGGCCTACTAAGGATTAGCGAGCCCACTAGACGTGAATTTTTTTTTCATTTTTTACTTTTTTTCTTTGGAAATGACCTCTCTAGAGAGGTAACTTTATGCGGGAAATCAATTGCGCACATTTTCGAAAATTGAAAATGCTTCCCTGACTCCAATTCAGAATATTGTATTGAAGCGAAAATGGTTAAAATTCGAATTTTGACCATTTTGCTTCAATATAATATCCTGAATCGGGCGCAGGGAAGCATTTTCAAGGTTCGAACGTGTGCGCAATCGATTTCCCGCATAAAGTTACCCCTAGAAAGGTCATTCCCAACGAAAAAACGTTTTTGAAAAAAATTCACGTCTAGTAGTGGGCTCGCTGATCCTTAGTAGTACCCAAAAGTCTGACCCCGGAAAGAAAAATGTTGAAAACTTCCTATAATAGGGTTTTTTTTCAATGTGATAAATCGATTGCGTACATTCCCGAAGCCTGAAAACGCTTTCCTGATTTTATAATTTTTTGATCCAAAACTTAAGGGGGTCGAAAATTGAGTGTAAAAACTTTTGGAAAAACCTAATACGTAACATAACTTTTTGCATTCGCTTTGAAAAATTAGGGGTTAGACTTTTTTTTGTCCCATTCAACACACATGTGATGGAGCTAAAGTGTGGAAGAGGAATACCTACTAGGCTTTTTAATAACTGTACTTTTTTTCTAAAGGCTAGATTTTTTTAATTGTAAAATTGTTTTGAAAACGCTTTCCTGAATCAGGGAATCGGAGTGTGTGTATTGAAGCGAAAATCGAAAATTTTTAGATTTTCTAGGGGTAAATTTGTGCGGGGAATCAATTGCGCGCATTCCCGATGCTTGAAAATGCTTCCCTGATCCTGAATCAAAGAAAAATTGGTCATCGCTTCAATACACACACACCCCGATTCACTGAATCAGGGAATTGTTTTCAGGCTTCGGGAATGCGCGCAATCGACTCCCTGCATAAAATTAGCCCCAAGTGCCAATCGGAATCGTATTTTTCGACCGCAAAACCCCTCTAGAACACAAAATCCGGCAGAATTTAATGTTCTTGATAGGATTTTCATTTTTGACCTCGTCATGTCCTGATATGGAGAGTCAATAATGAAAAATCTTTCAGGAACATTTTTTTAGTTCTAAAGGGTTTTCGCAGTCGAAAAACACGATTTGAGCTTCTCCGAGCTCGGCCTCACCCGAGTTCTAATCGAATTTTTGGGGGATCTTTTCAGTTTCTACCCTTACTTTCCAATTCTAACAGGGAACATGTACGAAGTGACGCATGAATTTGTTCAAAAAGTCCTATATATTCTGAAAGAGCATACCTGATAAACCTTTAGAAATGACAAAATTAGCTGCTATAATTCTAATCCTGAGGAGATAAAAAATATACACTACTATATAGAAAAAATGATCCCTTCAATCAAAAATCAGGATGGCCCAGTGGATTGGTTGCAGGCCAATGACTGGAGAGTTCGGGGTTCGACTCTCCTTATCGTTCAAAAGTTTTTGCCATTTCTTAAAATTTGTTTTTTATTTCCTCAGGATTAGTGGCTAATTTTGTTATTTCTAAAGGGTTATTAGGTATGCTCTTTCAGAAGCTGTAGGACTTTTTGAACAAATTCAAACGTCTCTTCGTGCATGTGTTCCTTGTAAGTTTCTAACCTTACTTTCCTTTCCAGTTTCATGTTAACCGATTTTTGTTAGAAAAGTAAAAACCTTAACAAGACCAAATAAATCGTACACACCTATCCTATAGCAAACAATCAGATACGTAATACCTTATTTAACACTTAACAATTCTTATAAATAACAGTTAACGGAAAAATTAAATGAGTTAAATAGAAATTTGCCTAATTCGATTCCGTATGCATACTCGTTTATGCATAAGGTTCTGCGTGGGTTAAATGTAAGGCTTGTCCCCGAGTAATCATAAAACAATGACGATACGTCGAGAAATGCCAGTAGTGGCTACGTTCCATTATTTACGGTCCTCCGAGATTAACGTCAGCTATGACTTAATTAAAAAAAGCATCTCTTAGTTCATACAAACAAAAATAATGGTGTATAACGTTTTTCTAGCTTTACGAAAAATTTCGGCTACTTGGCGAAGGGGATAAAGAAGCCGCCCGTCCGAACTGGCAAGTTAATCAACGTTGGGACCGCGCATGTTCGATCCCACTAAGACAAAAATTTTGATCTACAAAAAACTTTTCTTACAATGTTTGAAAAGCTTTTTGTAGATCAAAATTTTTTTGTCCTAGTGGGATCGAACCCGCGGGCCCAACGTTGCTTAACTTGCCAGATCGGACGGGCGGCTTCCTTATCCACTTCACCAAGTAGCCGAGATTTTTCGTAAATCTAGCCATGAAAAACGTTATATATGTTATCAGAATATCTGAAAATTTCAGATATTCTAGGAATAACTGAAAATCAGGAAAAAACCGAAAAATAAGGCGATACCTCGTAAAAACATGAAACAGGCTTTCGTTTCAATAATTCAAATCAATTTCAAAATTTTAAACGTGTTTGTGTATTGAAGCGAAGGGATTGATGCCATTTGAATTCCTAATTCAAATCTGTTTTTTGAAACTATTTCCGATAACATAAAATATCTGAACAGAAAAGTTCATTCAGGTGAAAAAAATTCTAAGCAGACCATTAGTAAAGTGTTTTAAAATGCCATTTTAAAACAATCGAGCGATGTCATGAAAATTTCAATTAGGCGGGGGTGACGAAACGTATAAAAAATAATGCCGAAAACGGACACACATGCGTCTGACAACTTTTTATATATTAAAAAGGGAGTGATAAAAGTTTCTTGTCATGTTTTATTAACCATTTGGTACAATTTCATGTCTATTAACCATCCGGCACAGTTTCATGTCAACTGAACTTTGTTTAAAAAAAAAGTAAAAACCTTTTAACACAAAATTTATAACCATTCGGTACAGTTTCATGTCAACCGATCTTTGTTTTAAAAAAAGTAAAAATCTTAACACAAAAAGACCAAATAAATCTCCACCTTTTCTATAACAAACAATCAAATACGTAATAACTTGTTTAACGCTACTTAATCATTCTCATAAATGACATTTAATAGAAAAATAAATGAGTTAGGTGACGACTTCATCGCGCCTCACGGGGGCGCTGGGCCGAAAAAGTGCGTTATAATGGAAATGAAGCTGTATGGGAGTTTTTCGACAAGCTAAATCGATTCCCGGTGTTATTTTTCGCGGGAAAGTTCATGAAGTGTGACTTTTGGCGAGGCCCCCTTATATAATACAGGGGGGGAGGGGGTGCAAAAGTCCTGGCATGATGCATCAAAAAATCCTATTATAGAGGTTTTTCACCTGGGGGGACGTAGAATATGGGTCGGAAGGCCGACAAATTGAGGATTAATAGTCGAAAAGTAGGTTGCTTGGAGCAGCATATTTATTTTCG
>JAQGCP010001655.1:0-11911 GCA_034699885.1 Acrobeloides thornei | reverse complement strand
AGAGAGGAAATATAGCTCAGCAGCAAATTGCGTCAAGGGCATTTTGAACAAGGAGGGTTCGATTATGCTTCAAGGTACAATTTTAGGGGACCTGCGATGTCCAAATTTAAGGGGTCGGTGAGGTCCAAATTTAGGGGGACTGTGAGATCCAATTTTATGGGTCTACTAAAATTTTCTTGAAATTTCAAAATTTGATTCTTTTATCAATGAATTGTACTTGGCGCCACTAAGCTATGTCCACTCAATTTTTTGAGTAGCCTCTGTTAAATGAGCTATACATAAAACATTAAGCAGGAATGGATTCGATTCCCGGAAGTTTCATTTTGTCTTTATCGAAACCAAAATTTTTTGTTGAATCAAAAAGGTTGCAAAGTCAAAACATCTAAAAATTAGATGGAAAAGTTTTGCTTATCATTATTTTTATATTTTGACCTATATGGTACTCTATATAGAAGGTATACCCAGGAATGGCCAATCGGTTCCTTTCTGGATCCTAGAAAAATTGACATATCTTTATCAATTTTATGTCAAAAGCATAATTCTTTTTTATTTTGTAGTTATTTTTCCTACAAAATCCTTAAAATTTTTTCTAGGAATCGGAACGGCATCACTTCGTGGCCGACAACTGGTTGTGGGACATCACTGGGTATACCCTAGAGATATCCCCATCTGTATAGGCCCACAATGTCAGAATCGATACAATGTTAGGCAAAAATTTTTCATGTAATTTTACGGGGAGTGGTTACTTTAAAAAACCACTCCACTCGAAAAGTTGCCATAATTATATTCAGAGTTCATGAAATCTAAAGTATTTTTATATAACATATTTATTTCGATATATCATATTTATTTCGCAAATACTCCGAGTTCTTCTAATTTCTTCTCAAGTTCTCCGTTTTTCCATGCAGCTGCCGTGTCATCACCACCACCGAAGAATTTTCCACCAATAAAAACTCGTGGAACCGAGCTAAAAATGTTGCGTGTTAAAGATAGACGAGCCCGTATTAGCGGTGTATCGTAAAAATTTTTTCGTAATCGGCACTTATTTCCAAAAATCATAAGGCCTCTCTCTTATGTGACTTTTTCACAAGTCAAATATTTTTTTGTTGAAAAATGCTTGTTTTTAAGTTAAGGGGATCATTAGAAAAAAAATCTCATTTTTTTTATTTCGGGGCGGCCGGGGCCCATCATAGCTACGGCCTGCAGTGGCGAGGCCGAAAATCGCAAAAAATTTTGAACTCAGTGCGTTCAGAGTGGGCTCTAAGTGAAAAACAATTAACTGGCTCTTAGTACGCGGAAGTACGATGTTTTTCTCCACAAGTTACAAAAAAATGTAATTTTTGTTGAACAATTGCAAAATGTGACACTTTTGTAAATTTTTTTGGGTAAAAACATAAAGGAGGGCCAATAAAAAATTTTTTTGAAGAGGGACCGATTTCCCTTCTTTAAATACGGTTCAGAATCATATTATTGATGACCTACCGACCACCAGTAAGTTCTTTCATGTAGTCCTGAATTTCATCCATATCTTCACGGCCATCAATTTCCACCCATTCATAGGCATCGTGATTAAAACGTGGCTTGAACGAATCAAGAGCGGCCTTAGCCTTGTGGCAATACGGACAGTACGATTTTGAGAACACCACTACAGGATACTTTTGAAGACGGCTATCAACAAATTCGTGAACTGCTTGGCGAGTCATGTCGGTCTATAAAATTGGAGTTTAGCACGTCGTAATTAAAATGATTCAAAAATGGTACTAGAACTTTTCCCAACGTGCTTTTGACTCTAGAAAATTTTAGTCACGTAAAAATCGTAAATTTTTCGTTTTAAAATTTTCCTTTTGGAAAAGTCCTAGACCAAGAATAAAATTTATCTCAAATTTAAAAGTGATGACTGTCTCGGTAAAACCAAAAAGTAAAAGAATGGTGACATGTATGTTAAATATTTAACTTTCAAGAATAAATTGAGAGTGAGACAGCAGACAGTGTAAGATTGGACAAAAGAAAAATAAACAATCAATATGGAGGAAAACACACCCGGGAAATGTTATCTAGTTGGGTTTTCGATTTATCGTGATAAATAATTTTCCTTTTTCATAGATTGATTTTACTCCAAAGTTTTTAAGGGCCTAAAATGATAAAAAATAAAATTTTTAGCCTGAAATTTTTTGTTTTCAATTTATGCCTGAACTTTTAGCGTACTAAAAAAATAATTTTTCGAGGAGGACCCCAAAATCCACCATGGGGTCCTCCTTATTTTTTTAATGCATGGCTCCAAACTCCATTTTTTACACTTGGGGAACACCCTTTCCAGCGAGCGACGACTCGTTTTTTAGGCACTGAATAGGAGTAAATAATAGGCAAAGAAATTTGGTGCACTCGAAAAACCTTTAGGAGTTAGATCGGAAATAGTGCTTTTTGGATTTCAAAATTTTTGAGTCAAAAATGAGAAAAATTGCTCTATCTCCAAAATTACGCGGTTTTAATTAGAAATTGTATAGACAAAAATGAAGTAGAATTCACCAGCTTCCCAACAACACCAAAACCATTGGATATGAATTTAGCTGGCCGGAGATATGCCCATTTGAGGTTTGACCTAAATTTCACAAGGCCAACCTGCCGTGCAGGGGTATCATAAAGTCACAAACAGACTTCAGATTCGTGTTCAGCGACCCAAAAACCTAAGGTATACCATGGTTTCAGAAATTGAATCGAAATTTCGCTACTATGGCCACCCGGGGTTCGAGATATCGTCTCTTAAGGCCTGAAAAGTTATGAATAACATTTTTTGACCTATGTTTATAGAAACATTTTCTAAAGTATTTTAGGACCTTCTTAACCGCATTTTACTCAAAAAAATTTCGGGCTGGACGGGGGGAGGTTGTTATAAACTGTTCAAAAAATCAAACATTAAAGGTAAGTTTTAGTTAGCAAGACAAATTTTTGTTAGTTTAAAAAAACTCAAACCGTTTCTTTGTTGAAAAATAAGCGAAGAAAACGTCTGTAAAACATTCGAATTTGGCAGGAAAAATATCTTAAAACATTTCCCATCAAATTAAAAATATAGAAAAGATCTAGAATAAATTGAATTTCTTATAATAGAACAAATTCACGCGCAATAACGAATCGTTATTAATGATTAAAAAATTCGTCAATAATCTTACTACATAATATAAATGCGTAATGTCTATCTATACAGACGATCTCGAAAAAGTTAGATTAAATCCGGGACGCTAAAACTAAAGTTGTAGGGGACGATGAGAGAAGACGATCAACACCACTTTTATGGGAGGCATTAGGACAATTGCTCCAAGCGGACAATTCTTCCAAACCAAAAAAACTTTTTATGGCTGAAATAAAAATTCAAGGGTCTTTTTTTATTTAACTATTTGACACTTGATATCTTGCAAAAAACCGCATCGAAAAATTCACCGATTTTTAGAAAAGTCGATTTTACGAAAAAACCATGTTTTGTAGAGGACGATGAGAGAAGACGAAACCATGTTTTTTCGTAAAATTGATTTTTCTAAAAATCGGTGAGGAATTTTTCGATGCGGTTTTTTGCAAAATGTCAGTAAGGTGTCCAAATAGTTAAATAAAAAGACCCTTGAATTTTTACTTCAGCCATAAAAAGTTCTTTGATTTGGAGGAATTGTTCTAGTGCATTTATGCGGGTACATCTCGAAAAATTCCACGACCACACAGGGATACCAAAATGTAAAGATTTTACATTTTTTGAAAAAAAGTTAAAATCTTATAATTTGCCGCTTGGAGACACAATCACTCCTTCGAGCACGGTAGCGCTCGACCTCCCGGTACTGATAAAAAAAATAAGCGGTTACACAAAAGCACGAATGCGTAAACTTAAAAACAAATGGACATTACTAGGGGGCAAACGTTTCAGACCAGGTGGCCAAAAGTTTCAGACAATTTTCACAATACACTTTACAACGTTATAATATTTTTATTTTAATCTAAGTGCGTATATTATGTATATACAATAAGCACCGTTTAAATTATCTGAAACTTTTGTCCACCCCCTAGTAAATCGACACTAGGACCGGATTCACCTCACAGTCGTTCAAAAGGAGGATTTGTCTCATAGGATTTAGTTCACGGATATTATTTCATCAAAATATCAGGATGAAGTAAATATTTTTCATAAAATAATCGATTGAAAATAGGATAGTTTTGAATAAATAGCTTTTAGAATTCAAAAATTTATAGACTGTTATTTTTTCTTAAAATTTTTCTATGAACTAAGGCTTTCTATGAACTACGCTAAACGTCTTGAACAGGTGGCCGAGACGCTCAATGTCTCGAATTAGTCTCGATCTCGTTTAATGCAGCCTAAATCCAGTGAAATGATGAGATGAATCTGGTACTATTGTCATCAAATCCGTTAAAAATTTAAAAATCTGTGAAGCAAACGAAGCGGTGCTATGCAATAATGCGGTTCAAAATTAATGAAAAATAACAAGAAAATCTGTCCTGGCGTTTTGTTTATAGTTTTTCAAGAAAAGCGAATAAAATGCGAAGCAGGAAAAATGAAAATGAAGAATAAAATTTATTACTTATGCACTATTCCCCGAGGGGGGGGGGATTCTGCATAAATTTATGCAGAATTCCTTCCCCTGGGGGATAGTGCATAAGTGCCCAAAATTTTTGTTATAAAAAAATTTTACGTTGTCCACTCACCTTCATTTCCTAATTAGTCTCATGCAAGTTTCATTTGAATGAGTTTTCCAGTGCTCCCATTTTGGCACTACTTTTACCCGCACGGTGGTCAAAAATAGTGCCAAAAGTTGAGAAAAGTGAAAAACTTGGTGTTTTTCGATTAAAATTGATAAATATAACTGTCTTTGACTATGCCGAATTATTTATATATATTTTTTTTTACTTTTTAAAACAAATTTTTTAGACAACATGTCTTCTATGATTCGTCGAAAACGCTCTATTTATGCAGATATCTTTATAAAGCATGCTCACCGTGCAAGATTTACTCCAAAAGTTAGGCGAGCTTTTCGCCCGAAAGTAATTGCATGGGCTGGCCCAACTGCCTTTTCCAATAACAGGTTAGAGTTATTTTTCGTTTTTTAAATTTAAAATCTTAAGATTTTATAACCTTGATAAATGGTACAAAGCTCGTATTACAAAACCGGAATTTTATCCAAAACTTCACTTAATTGATCCGGATGATTATACGCAGTCCTTGAAGGAGAGATTATCTAGTATTATTTTTGTTTTTGTTTTTTATACTTCGATTTTTAGGTCATACGGAAGCGATCAATATTGGATTCAAATCACGCCAAAATGTTGATGAAACAGTCGCAAAAATTACCTTCGAAATGGAAGTTCTAGCTCTCAAAAACAATCGTATGCTTTTTGCTCCAAAATTCAATATTTGCATTTTTTTTAGTGAGAATTGATATTTCAAATGTGGAATTTAACCAGATCGCCATTTTCAAGCACTACAAAATTTTTGGAGATTTATTTATACCTGGAGTTTATTTTTACATGACGCAAGAAATGAACGTTTTCTATGGAGATAGCGAAGTGATTACTGGGAATTTGTTGTGTGCTTCAAAGTCGGTAGAAAAGCCGAGCGTGAAATTGGAGTCTTTAAATAATCCAGAGGCTTATAATTCGTTGTTTATGGTGAACATGGATGGAGATTTTTTTGAACCTGAAGTGGAAAGTTCTCAGCCATCCAGTTCAGGTTAGTTGCTAAGAAAATTTTGAAATTTTGTGACTATTTTCGAAAAATGAATTTATCAAAAATAATTTACAGGAGTATTACGAGAGATCCAAAAATCGAACTCTGAAGCACGAATACTCTTCCCTTTTTCGTGGTATAAGACATTATTTTGAGATATTTTTGAAAATTTTGAGTGGAAAACCTGTTTCGTATTAGTATCAAAAAATTTATTCTTATCTCTCGTTTTTCAGATGTAGATAACACTCAAGTTTTACACTGGCTAGTTGGAAACATCCCTGATGGAGCAGATTTGTCTAAAGGAGAAGAAATGGTGCCCTATATCCAGCCTATTCCTGTCAAAGGCACAGGTTATCATAGAATAGCTTTTGTGCTGTTTCGACACAAGAAGAAAATCGATTTTTCTCATTTTAAACTCAAAAGGTGGTTATATCTCAACATCGTAATTTGGTCCAGATTTAGGGGGGTTGGGAAAACTTCATTAACATTTTTGCCGAAAAATTCAAATTTTTCTAGGCTGGAGAGGGGGGAGATTTTACAGGTCCCTCTTATAATTACAACGATGTACCTCAAAATTAAGTCAGAATGTTTTTGAGCTTAAAATTCAAACAAAAAATTTTTTTAACTCAAAATTGAATCCAAAACGATTTTTTTGCTCAAAAACCAGTCAAAAATCGAATTTCAAGCTCAAAAAATTTAATGCTCATATTTTTAGTGAACATCTAAGTGAACGTGTTTTCCGAATGAACCGGTTTTATAAACAACATGAAAACGATATCACGCCAACTGCAGTGAAGTTCTGCCAAATGAAATGGCATGAAAGTTGTGGAGAAACGTTGAAACGTTTAGGTATGTCGTTATTATATCAAAAATCGATTATTTATCCAAAACTTGAACGCTGTATTTTTTAGTTAGTATTAATTTTTTAAATTTTGGACAAATTTTCGAAAATTTTTGTTTCTTAACCAGAAATTCGACCAATTTTTAGGCATGAAAATCCCTTACTATCACTACGAATGGAATCGCACTCTACCACCACCACCTCAACGAGAATTTCCAGAAAAATCCTACCCGTTCAATTTGTAAGCCTTCTTAATTTCCAATTTCTGAAAAACATCCAAATTTTCAGATACCTAGACCAATACCGTAGCCGAGAATCTATACAAAAAGAAATGGCCAAGCGCCGACTCGAGCGCCTAGTGCATGAAGGCACGATCGAAAAATCAAAGTATCCGGATATATTATACCAAGAGAACAGATCGAAACTTGCGCCGTGGCAGCAAACGGAGTTGATCAAAGAGAATATTGGGCTGGGAAAATATGGTCTTATCTACAATCCAGAACCGATAAATGCTGCAGAACAAGCTGATTTGGAAGCACAAGGGAAGGTGGATCCGTATAAGCCTGAATTTGAAAAATCTGCTGTGGAAAAATTATAATGTTAAAATATTTTAGTCTATTGTTTATGTTGATTTTTTGTTAAACTAGAAAAAAAATACACTTAAATGTCTTGATTTTTCACAAAATTGACCAAAATTTTCCCATTGTTCACCAGAAATTTCAAAACTTTTCCTTTCTACCAAAATTTTTATTTCGCAAAAAGAAAGTTAGCATTCAACAAAAATCGTGACTGGCAAAAGTAAGGGCAATTCTTGTATGTATGCTTGTATGCGGAATTTAATTGTTGACCGATCACTTACATTGTTCTAAAACGATTATTTATGGAATAATTATGCAAAAATTTGCAGAACCAAAAAATTAATGGCCAATAAAAGCAACAAATACTACAATAAAAGTTCCAGA
Organism: Acrobeloides thornei; assembly: GCA_034699885.1. Lineage (NCBI taxonomy): Eukaryota > Metazoa > Nematoda > Chromadorea > Rhabditida > Cephalobidae > Acrobeloides > Acrobeloides thornei. The sequence goes on along the minus strand of JAQGCP010001655.1, from coordinate 4,389 downwards.
AGTTTTTATGGATGATTTTAGACTCGATAAGCCTGGATGATTCATTCATGCTACAAACTTTTCGTTGTTTGAATATAAGAATTTAATTCTTTATATCTAGTTTAAATATAGCGATAAGTGACGGGTAAAAAAGTTAATTGGCAAGATATTTTTGAATACTTTATGCACACATTAGAAAATATATATGTAAAAATTGTTATGTATGCCAGTTGGAAAAAGAGATCGCAAGAAAAGTCTGTCCTTCATTCTCTATGAACAAATTTGTGAGTCTCGAGCTTTTGTATTGATTTTTTCTTCTGAATATTGAAAATTAATTTCATATAAAAAATAACGAAATCTATAAAAAAAGATGAATTCTGATGATATTGTGCCATTACTAGATGACATGACAGAAAATGAAGAGGTAGCTTTTTTGTTATAGATTTAAACGACGATTCTGAGAGCAGAAAAGTTCTCAGAATCTCATAAAACTGACATAGAAGGTACGTTAAAAGTTCGTGATCACTTTTTTAAAATATTGATATTTGACTATAGAAGTCGATTTTTGTCGAAATTTTTTACATTTCTAGTGTTTTTCTATGTGCCGAAAAAGCATCCGCCGTTATTTTTTCTCCTAGACCTCGGGAATATGGTCAAAAATGGCTTACAAAACCTATCTTTTTGGGATTTACCCTCGTAGGGGTACCTTCCCGTGGTCAAAAGTTCTCAAAATCGGCTGAAATTTGGTATTCAGGGGGTTTTTCTACATGGGGAACACAAATCCAAAGGAATTTTTTGATTTTGACCACGAGAAGGTACCCCTACGAGGATAAAATCCCAAAAAAGATAGATTTTGTAAGCCATTTTTGACCATATTCCCGATGTCTAGGAGAAAAAATAACGCCGGATTCTTGTTCGGCGCGTAGAAAAGCCCTATCAATGTCGAAAATTTCATCAAAAATCCGATTTCTATAGTCAAATATCAACAGTTTAAAAAAGTGATCCACAAACGTTTAACGCACTCTTAGTTTTCAACTTTGCTGAATCTAAAAATGCGTTTTCATAGGTTTTCCTAGTAAGTTTTGAAATAGGAAAAAATGAAAATTTTTCCTCTGTAACGCTAAACTTGCATATTTTTGTATTTTTCATTGTAAAAATTACAACTTCCTTACTCTCATCATTCTCTTCCGATATGATCTTTTTTGGACGAACACTTATGCTTTGAAACTTTGCGCCTTTTGTTCTAAGAAACCCACAATTCTTTCCACACCGCTCTATGGAAATGTCATTGACAAGTGGCCCGTTTTCTGAGTACATTCAGAATTTTTCATATAACCTATTAACCTCTATAGTCTGGGCTGGCTAGAAGAAAAAGATGGGTATATAAGGATTGACACTTAATATTAAAGATGATGTTTATTGATATAGGCATTGTTGCAGGGCAAGCGGCAGAGGTTTTATGTAATTTTTGCATCTGCGAGAAAAAGTGTGTAGTTTTATTTGTTTGTTTATTGTTTTGAAGAGTTACTTTTATCAGGTTTCTCCAAAAAGTTCACCGGTCGATTGTTGGCTGAATAATTTTTTGTTGCATTTATCCAAAAGACTTCGCTAAAAGATCATGACGTCGTGCGCGCAGTGACTAAAAAAAAGCTAGAGTAGCAGAAAAGTATCATGAAAGTTGTTCATAGATCTGTCCACAAAATTTTTAAACGTTGCTAATTTGAAATTTCGTCTAGAGTATCGAATCATTTTTACTCTTTTTTATAAGGCGCGTTGTTTACCATATTTTAAAGAACCCGTATTTTTTTGTACTTTGAAACTGAACCAAACTATACACAATTCAATGTGTCTATGGAACAACTTTATTTACCCACTTAAAAATGTGCCTCAATATGGGCAATAGGACAAAATTCATGGAATTTTTCACGGACAAAAATTAGGACCCCGTGCACACATATGATCATAAGGGTCCCCTTGTGTTTTTAGGAAAAGTCGGCACTAGGACGAAACGTACCTTACCGGTAAGTTATATCCGGAACCTAACTTACTTTTTTTAGTTACGTTCAGAACCAACTTACCGATAAGGTACGTTCCGTCCTAGTGCCGAAAAATTAGCCTTTTTGGGGAAATGCTCCCCCCCCCTAGCCGACCTATCTGCCTAAGCCACTACCCTGGCTACACCTTTTTTAATTTTTTGAGAAAAATGTCAATCCCACTGGGTTAAGAGGATAAATTCTGATTCAGAAACTGTTTGGGTCACAAAAACCATCACGATGTTAAAATGAATAATCCAATTTTTGCATAAATTTGTTGACTCATTGCATAAATTTGTTACGTCGATTGTTTGGAAAACATAGTGTTTTAAGATGACGCAAACATTTGAATTGATGAGATCTCGAACTTTGTTTATCGGCTTAAAAATTTGCAAACATATAATTTCTTGATTCATATGAATTTCATTTATTCTATCTATAAAAAGGTATGAATGATTTACAAAAACCATTGTCACCGTTTTTATTTTCAATGAAATTTTTTATTTTTCATCTATTCTTCAATGAAAATCGTTATTTTCCAAATTTTCTATTGTTTATCTTTGATCCATTCCTATTTTTCACATGAAGTTCTCTAATCTAGCTAGTTTTCCTTACACAAAAGATTAATGTCCAATCGAAAAATGTTGAGTGAAAAATGCTTTATAAATGGTCCGGCTCGAAAATCCGACAGTTTTTTTCACGCCGCTCCCCTAAGCTAACATAACAACAACTAGACAAATGCGATTTTGAGTGAGGCAAATCAGTTTGATTGAGTTCACTCGATTAAACTGGTTCTGTTTGGTGTAAAATAAAGTAGTCAAAAATCAGAACATTTTCTTGCTAACGATTTGAAGATTTTTAATCTTATCAGAACACCCATTATTTTATCAGAAAAATCGGTCCAGACGTGAAAATGCAAACAGCACAACTTCAGGTTATTGTTACATTTTTATTCATTGTATATAATAATAGAAAATTGACTTATTGTGTGGCTAGGTTTATTACAGAGTGGCCTTAAAGCATACCTCAAAGAGGGGGGGGGGTAAATTACCTCATCCGACGATCAAAATTTGGTCATTCATCCATTCATCATCCAAAAAATTGTCTACTGAACTTTGAGTTTGTTTTTGAAGTGTTTTTGACGACGTTGAAATAAAAGTTCTCGACGAACTTCAAGACCACCCTGTATTTCAAGAAAATTTAAAAATTTTTTAGGAAGAAACGAATTCTTCGTCCCCTGACAATAATAACTTACCTAAACAACCAACTAGAACAGCAAAAATTATGGAAGAAACCAAAAAGATACCCGCCAGGCAAATTATATTAGATGTAGTTCTACTTTATTCATGTGGTAAGGTTAAATTTTTCATTTTGGGGAAAAAATTGATTTTGACCAAAAATTGATAAAGGGTCGTTCACAAATTACGTTTGCCAAAAACCTCGATTTTCGAACCCCCGCCCCTTCCCCCTCTTTTGCAACCGTTAGATTTGGTCGACCCTCCCCCCATTTTGGATGTCGTTAAAAAATCCCTGACCTCCTTTCGTGAAACGTAATTTGTGAATGACCCCTAAGGAAGCGATTAGTGAGAAAAATGTTTTTGGACTTCAAGATTTTTGTTGTTGGAGGAAATTCGAAATTTTAAAAACGAGTCATGCCACTCAGTGGCGTAGCTAGGTTTTGATTTGTGGGAGGGGGGATCCACTCCGAAAAATTTTCAAAAATTTACCTTAGTCCTCTTATGTTTTTTTTCGAAAATTTTCCAACATTTAGGGTAGAAACATAAGAGGGACCAAGGTGTTTTTTCGATTTTTTCAACAAAATTTCAAAAATCTTGGTCCCCCCACTATGATTTTTTTACGTCGGCAGGCGCGAAAAAATTTTGATATTGCCCATGGATTTTATAACAGAAGCCTATTTTTAAAACCTATAATTTTTTAGCAGTTGGCTTCGAACTTTTATGCCAACTTGTCGGGCCGGTAGAACGAGGATTTTTCTGCAATGATGAAAGTATACGATATCCATATCGTTCTAGTACCGTTTCTGGAAATGCCTTATTTTTATATTGTTTTAATATTGTACTTATAACGGTAAATTATTTGTATTTTTTAATCAGTCAAAGAAAAATTTCCACCATCGAGGGCATACATGGGCAGAGGGGTGCATATTTCGAAAAATTCTGGGAGTATATACGGGGCAAAATCCAAATTTTGTCATGAAACGTCCTATATATACTTGTTTAATTTAACGAATTCAGGTTCTCTTAGTCGAATGGTATCGACTATCAAGAGTTGACGGTGACCAAGGACATTATAGCGAATATGAAATTGGCAGGTCAAAAATGAACAAATTGGTTGTCAGGATCTTTATCTTCTATGG
>JAQGCP010001654.1:0-11916 GCA_034699885.1 Acrobeloides thornei | reverse complement strand
GGACTCTTCTCTAGAGTGATTTGACCAGGGCTTGTAAATGGCATTTGCTGTCTAAAAATAGAAATTTTAATATAAAAATATCATTTTTGGAAATGAACAGAAAGAGACTTATGAGACGATTACACAGGGTGCAGTGAAACTCAGAAGGCTGCATAATAATAGCTTTTTAGACAAGTTTATAGGACCAGTCCACTTGGAAAAAACACTATGAAAAAATTGTAGATTCGAAGAGTTCATGAAAAATGGAGCATTTTTTGTTTTTACGGCATCTTCTGAATCGTTGTAGTTTTTACGATAATTGCGTTTGAAGTTGGCGATTTTTGAAATTTGTGTGTATTACAACGAAAACATGAACGCAGTGAAAATTCGCCCTGGATCAATAAAAGTTATGTATTGACGCGAAAATTCAAAAAATTTCGTTTCTCATCGACTTAGGGTCCACGCTATCTATCGGAAATCAACGCTAGCTGACAACTCTATCTCCACGCTAACTAGCGCTATCTCAACGTTAGTTGTCGGAAATTACCGACGTCTATGCTGTTCTGCCAATCGTTTCAATAAACACGATTTATTGAAAATCAGGCAACGCTAGCTGTCGGAAATGCGTTGCAGTCGTCAGAAATATTCCCGACATCGGAGATTTCCGACAGCTAGTGTTGAGATAGCGTAGTCAGCTAGTATTGATTTCCGACAGATAGCGTTAGACGGACTCGTACAAAAACTGCCAAAAAATTTTTGAATTTTCGTGTCAATACACAAAACTTTTATTGATTCAGGGATAAATTTTCACTGCGTTCATGTTTTCGTTTTATGTTTAAATGTTTTAAAAGCTGATATTTTAAGAAACATTTTCTAGACTAGCCAACCTAATTTTGTAGTTCTTTTCAAGAGCTCTTATCCACATCTTTTTTCGGCATAAGTAGCTCTTGTGAAGTCAATGTTCGGCACTCACGAGCACTGATACCGAGCTCTAGTTACGCTTTTGTCTTGAAATGTCCACAAATGATCACAATCGCAAACATACACTGCCCATATTTTATCTACTGGACGGTAGATCTGACTGAATGTAAACAACGTGTGTGAAACATTGAACGGAAGGTCGACGCGGCTTCTTTTTTAGATAAAAAAATGAATGCCTTACTAACTCTTACGGTGACGAGTTTGCAAACAGCAAGAAGCGGAAGCCCTTTTATTCATTCAACTTTAATCTCAGGCGCCTAATGACGTTTTTATGCGTAGAAAAATATTTCGAGAGTTGCTTGTCATTAACAGGGGAACATTTTTGCAAGATTCTGGTACATTATGTTTTTTAGATCGAAATTGGCAGATAGAAATCGAACTCCCGAAAGCCAGCACACTACCATTTAGCCACCGAGGACACTTTTTTGAATGCTAATTTAATCTTGATAAACTATTCCCGTGTGGCTTTCAAATGAACCCTGCGAAAAGAAGAATTGTATAGCCGACAACATCCAGTTGACGGTCAAACCAATTTGAGTTGATAAATGTGATCCTCGAAGATTACAAAGCTGGGTGGTACTCGCGCAACCGGTGCCAATCTTTACAATGCGTTCCTTTCTCCGGGCGAACGCCTGTCCTCTCTTTCATCGACCAATTTGTCAGACTCACTTATTGGTGATTTAAGACTGTGGTGATCAACGATTTCTACAGTTGTTAGGCAGCCAAAAAAGAAGAAATACGAGCTCCAGAATAAGAAGGGGTGATAAACAAGATTTCACAAAAACTAGCACCATGTATACGTTTTTCAAAAAAAGATTACATTTCTTCAATTTGGAAAATTTCAATTTTCATCATGGCCTTCCCCGTGTTAATTCCATGTTTGAATACAATGCCAGTTTTTTGCACCCGTGAAAGTCACAAATAAAAACGGATTGATTTTTTCCTGAAATAAAACTCTGTAGGTGTCCACCGACCAAGGTCTTATTAAGGTTTTTTCGTTGAGATGGCACCTGATCGTCTGCCGCATGGAAACCGTCCACGATGACTGCATGTTTTCCCAATATCCGGAGAGAATGAAAACTGTACAAGGGATAAAAAATGTCCTCATGAATGATGAAGAAATTGAGACGGGTCTAAAGACCAACAATTTATGGATGTGATTTCAGATGAGCAACGACTTGCATATTTTTTGCCATAATAAGGCAAAAAATTTTTTCCCGAAATTCAACAGTTTTGAACCTAGTGGGATCGAACCTGTCAGGCCCAATGTTGCTTAACTTGCCAGATCGGACGGGATCACCCCCCTACCGGAATCTAAGAAAAAGTTTAGCATTTGAGTTTGAAATAGGCTTTATAAGAGAATTTTCATTCCTACACACGGAATTATTCATTTCATTTTATCCAAATTAAGGATACTAGAACCATGTTAAATTGCAGTTTCTCTTTGTTCAAATTGCATATTTGAGGCTCAAATTTGCATACATAATACGCAAATGTTAACAGCTCTCTTCCTTTGTTTCGTGAACGTGATAGAACTAACTCTATAGCGGTCCATCAAACGATAATCGTACTAGTACAGGGTGTGCAGAAATTATCCGAGCCCTATAGTAAGATATATCTAAATACTTTTTTCGCCATAACTTTTAATAGGAACAAAAAAAGAAAAGTTTTTGACAATAGGGGGCCGGATAATTTCCGCATACCTTGTAGGCTTGGGTTTAGGCTTGGGCTTGGGCTTAGGCTTAGGCTTAGGCTTAGGCTTAGGTTTGGGCTTAGGCTTGGGCTTAGGCTTAGGTTTGAGCTTAGGCTTAAGTTTAGGCTTGGGCTTAGGCTTAAGTTTGGGCTTAGTCTTAGGCTTACAAGGTGTGCAGAAATTATCTGACCTCCTATAGTAAGATACATCTAAATACTTTTTTCGCCATCGGATCATTTCCGCACACCCTGTAGAAATGTGTACCGTGGTAAAAATTATATAAAAATATGAAATGATTAGTTTCAGTGAGAGGGAATTCAAGGACAGGACCCTTTTGCTAATCTATGCCTAGAAGTGATCAACAATGTCCTATAGCCGAAAATGAAAAATGAGCCAAGTGCCGACAAAACTGAAGAAAAAAGATCGGCATTTTTAGTTTCTTTTAGATAGATATCAATCTTGAAGACTTCATTTGCGGCTTGGCGACGATTGCTCAACATATGCCACATGAACTTTTCAAGTGCCAAAGTTAGCAGTTTGTTAGTATTTTTGGCTCTTAATGTGAGATATTGAATGAAACCAAGATTGCAATAAAGATATAGCAAAGAAAATAATTAAGCCATACCCCAAGGTAGCAAATTGTTACAGGGTGTATCGAAAAAAACCGGGCGATAGAGGTAATGTTATGCGCGAAATCGATTGCGCGCATTCCCGAATATTGAAAATGCTTCCCAGATTCAAGAAAGTAAGTGTGTAGATTTGTATTTTTCGCTTCAATATACACACCTATTTCCCTGAATCAGGGTCAAGAAACCATTTTCAAGCTTCGGGAATGCGCGCAATCGATTTCCCGCATATTACCCTTATATGGGTCATTTTTAGGATTTTTGAAAAAAATTTTCGATCGAAAAATCATGAAAAAATTTCGCCCAATTCAGGCTTTTTTATACACCCTGAACTTGTGAAAGTAAGATAAGGTCATGATGAATAATGACAATCTGTGAAGGTCGGAGGTCGTCAACAAGTGCCATAAAGAAATCACAGGCACAAATCAAGTCATAAATTTAACACCCTACCTGTACCAATCGTAACCCAAGTCATAATTCTTGTCGAAGAAATGAACCTCCGGCCCAGGTGCCTTGATCTTCGGGTTCAGTTTGAGGAATTCCAAGAGCGCTCTAGTTCCACACTTCTTCACTCCTATTATAATAGCATCTGGGAATCGTTGGGACAGTGAAGAATTCGAAGTGTTAGTGTATTGTAATAAAGGGAAAGTTGAAGCACAGGGAAATATAATCAAGAAAATAAATTCTATAAGAAGGCCAATGGTCCCACTACCGGACCATCTTATAAGCATCTAAAAAAAATTTTAAAATTTTTCGTCTACTATAAAATTGGCGGAAAATGAGGAAAATGTTCGAACAATATTTGAACGGATAAATTAGATTATCTTGCCATAAAGGTGCGCCAACGATGCCGAACTTAACAGAGAAGGCCCACTGGTCTTCAATGGGCGGTCCATTCTATTTTCTATGGGTAATTGAGCCGTTCGCCTCGTTTGGCTTGCAATAGAAAAACCGTATATGTTATTAGAACTTAACTTTCGCGCAATAAATTCAATAAATTTAAAAAATTTAAAGGACTAGTCCACTCGAAAAAAACTCTAAAATTTATATATTTAAAAAAGTCATGAAAAATTAAGCATTTTTTGTTTTTACGGCATGCTCTGAATCGTTATAGTTTTTGAGATAATTGCGTTTAAATTGTTCATGTTTTCGTTGTAATACACAAACCTTTTTGAACTTTTTGCGGAAAATCAAATTTTGCATCCATTTTTTGCATAACATGAGCATTGTAGCAATTTTTTAGAACTTTATGAGATGAATAAAATTACACCAAAATCATCTAATTTGAAAATTGTTTTGGGTTATTGAAGCGAAAACATGAATCAGGTTTTCGCTTTTCATCTAAAATTTCCCCGCTGTTCTTTACTGTACCTTCATCAAAAATTTTCCGCTGTACTATAGTACAGTATAGATACAATGGTACGGGTACAGCAGGTACAGGGAAATCTATATCCCCCAAAAAATTTGAAGGGGGTCTCTTCATCGGCCAGCCTCATCTAGAGGGTATCCCCCTTATCCACATATTACACAAAAAAATAAAAGATCACAAAAAAACAAATTTTTGACTTCATAAAATTCCTCAAAAATGCAACAACGAGTAATTTACACACATTTTACATAAAATTACTCACAGGATAGAAATGCTAGCGGAAGGATCGCGCACGGCATAATCGAAAGCTAGGGAGGCCAATCACTATAACGAGAATGGGCTATGTTCGTGTCTGGAAGCCGATTAGTTTCACGCCTGAATGAGAATTTCATTGGCCCGTATTGAAATGAACTTAATTAATTGGAGAGTTCATCCAATTTTGACCACTCGGACATTCAACGACTCTTGAAAAACCTCAACATTACGCAACAACTGAAGTATATTTTGAAAAAAATTTATAAATTTTTCACGTACTCATATAACAGATATAACAGACATGCAATAGCCGTGAGAAAAATGAATTCCAAATTAACAAGTTGGCATACACTTGGCGTGCGAGTTTAAGGCAAAACGTTAGTTAGCTAGGTAGTCAACTGACTTAGTAATCAACTATTGGAGATGATGGGAAATAAAAACTGAAAGTGGAGAATGAAAACGGAGAATCTAAACGAATCTTCTAAATAAGCAGAATGAAAAATTTTTAATAAAAACTCTTGAGAATTGTTTCAAGGATCAAATAAAAAAAGTTTCGTGAATATGTATTCTTGGAAAAAATTGATGATATTTCCTTAGGGAAAACATATTAATAATAATGGCTGAAAGAAATAATTTCCAGTTTTCAATTTTCGAAAATTATTCTTTGCTCCAACAAGATTAGATATTTTTAGAACAAAATTGACAAGTAAAGTATTGGGTTGTTCCGCAATTTTCGGATTTTTACATGAAAAAATTTTTTTTTCGATTTTCGCTTCAATAAACGCACCATTTTCCTCCTGAATCAGAGTTAAGGAAGCGTTTTTACTCTTCAGAAATGCGCATAATCGATTCCCCGCATAAAATTACCCCTATAGAGGTCCTTCTTAGAAAAAAATTTTCGGCCCCGAAAAATTGTTTTCATGTAAAAAATCCGGAAAATTTTAGAACAACATCAGCCCAGCTGTACTAGACTAACTGTAAAACCAACAAATGTGACAAAGTTATTCAAACGGCGATAATCTGTTATGAATGACAATGTGTTCGGCATCGAATGAAGGATATGAAAATTGGCACGTTCGTTGCATTTCTCTTAAAAAACCGTCCGCTGAAAGGCAAGATGGCCAAATTGTGGGAAGTACCTAATAAGCTATATTCGAATTCTTCTTTTCCAAAGAATGTTCAACGTATCGGAAAATTCGACCTCGAAACAAGCATTTCAATTAACCCCTAGAAGGTTATTTTTCAAAAAAAATTTTTTTGGAGAAAGGGCCCTAATTTTGGCACTATAACTTTCGCCATGTTGCCAAAAAACTATAACTTTTGCCACGTTCGTGTCAATATACATATTTATTGAAAATCAGGCAACTCAATTAGTCTGAAATTAAATATTTTTATTGACACAAAAGTTATCATGACGAAAGTTAGTGTGGCGAGATTCATGGCGAAAGTTATAGTGCCCTAATTTTCATCCCCACCCCCTTTAAATTTAATAATACATAGAATAAAAAATTTTCGACAGGCTCTTAATAATAAAAGTATAGCTTTCCTGACCAAGTTAGAAGTTATTAGCATGACAGAGATGGCTGAAAAATGAGTAATCAATACAAGTGGACAAGCCATTCCAATGACAAATTGTTGTATATAGGAAACATTTTTTAAACAAGAGTAGGAATCTCAGCGTTTCATAAAAAAAGCGGCGGAAGAAAGTATGAACAATTTTTTTCATTTTTAATTAGTTACTGAATAGTTACTACTAGTATAGGTGATATAAAAAATGGATAAAGTTTCTACCCAAATCTATTTTTCTACTAGAGCCTGGACAAGACTGATCGGCACAAATTTTCCCACGAAAATCTAACCGGCACAGATTTTGCCGGGTAAATCTGATCAGCACGGATTTTCCCGGGCATACATGAAGAGAGGGGGCATATTCCCGGAAAAATCTATGCGTCACGTATTTTCCCGAAGAAAATCAGATCCGTCCAGCGGGGATAGGACTAAAATGGGTCTGGGTGCGGCACATTTTTAAGACTGCGAATGTTTTGCAAAAGAGAAACCCACCCTAATTTTTTATGCTCTTTCCAATGGTGATTTCCGTTTTGTACAAATCCTTTTTATGCGAAACTTTTATTAGAAAATGAGTTGAAAATAGAAAATAACCGATTCATGCCACACCCGACACCCGTTTTAGCCCCATTTTTCCTAAGACATATAAGCATAAACGAATAGTCATATAATAAACAATCACAGTAAAACGGAAATATCCTCCATATGAGCAAATACAAGAATTCGTAGTTGCGACTTCGGCACATAAAGACTAATTTGATTACAGAACGCTTTCGAAAATGCAATTATTCGAGCACCGTCCTAACGAAACCTATACCGAAACATTACCCATGTTCTAATTTAATAAGCTGCTCAATTTAGTTCACAACAACGCACACTGCAAGTCGGATAAAAAGCGCTTCATACTCTGAAGATACGCTTGAAATAAATAAAAGAGCGCCAAAGGGAAATGGTGTCTAAGAAAGCCTCGGCGAACTATCTTGTTAGCAATGAACAAGGCAATTATATGTACATAAAGACTGATCACGAAGAGAACAAAAAGGAATAATTCGGTACAGATGTTACTATAGTATTAATTTACAATGAATCAAACTAACTTTATGATTCATCAAATATTCGAATTGGACTAGTTATAAGGACGGTCATTGCTTTTGACATAAGCATAAGCAAAAATTCGATTTTGAGCAAAGATTTCTGAGCCAAATTCGATTTTTGAGGAAAAAAAATTCAATTTTTGAGCAAAATTCGTTTTTGAGCAAAAAATTCGATTTTCATAGCCAAGATTTTGAGCAAAATTCAATTTTCATAGTCAAGATTCTGAGTTCTTTTTTGTTAAATAAGTTTAGCTTTAACTTTATGCAGACAACAAACCAAACTTAAATGTTATAACAGGGTATGTCAAAAAAGTGCATTTTTGTGATTTTTTCACTTCGAAAATGTTCGCAATCAATCCCCCGCATAAAATTATCCCCAGATGGATGCTTTCAGGGCGAAAATAGAAATTTTTTCGATTTTTGTGTCAATACATCGAATCAATTCCCTGAATCAGGGTCAAGGATAATCGCTCTATGACCTCATCCAAGGCCCGTATTTAGGGGGTCCACCCCCCGGCATTGGTTTAGGGATCCCTCTCGCGTATGGGGTGGGGAGTCTCCTCCCCCTGACCGACGCACTCATGGATCCAAAATTGAGGGGAGGAACCACCGCATGGACCCAAAATTGAGATGGGGGACCACTGCATCGGGGCCCTCCCCCCACCTTGCCGACCTATGATATATAACAACATAGGTGTAAGGTTTTGTAACATTTCAAAAATTTTAGCATAAAATGTTTCATCCGAACTATCTAATAAAATAAGGGAAAAAGCAGCCTCACCGGCGTCTAAATCTTTTCATATTATTACAATACAGCACTATATAAAAAATCTTGTTGAAAACAAAAAATCAAAAGCATCATCCGACATTGTTCAATCGCTTGAAGTGCGCTGATCCATACTCGAGTGAAGACTAGGTTTTTCTAGCTAATTGCCACCGACTGTAGATGGGCACAAAAGACAGTCAACACCATTTGAGTCGCCTCTTATTACTCTGGCACGTCTCACTAGCAATTCCTCCCTCGGGGCCCTCTTAATCATTGTTGTAGCTTCCGGGCGGAAGGAAGCGAGAAAACACCTCCTTTCAAGATCTACTCAGCCCTAATGAGATCCGTTGGAGGAAACCGTCTTGAGCAGAATGTGAGGGCCTTGCGCAGCAGCCACATAGAAGGGCCATGATAGCCTGTAATTATCGGGACAACCGAAGTATTTTTAATTGCGACTAAGCCAATTCCTTATTCCGTAATCCAAACACTCAAAAACAAAGTCACACTCAAGAAAAAGTAATATCCTCTGCCCGAGGTCAAAAGTTTAGAATAAATAAATTGATTAAAGTAAAGATGCATTGAAGTAAAGTACCAGACCAGTTGGAAAAAACACTATGAAAAAATTGTATATTCAAAAAGCTTATAAAAATGGAGCATTTTTTATTTTTATGGCATGTTCTGAATCGTCGTAGTTTTCGAGATAATCGTATGTGAAGTTTTGCCTGTGTATTACAACGAAAACGTGAACGTAGTGAAAATTCGGCATACACAATAACGGGACGAACAATAATGGAACGATGAAGGGAATTACAAGCACAATTGTCATCCCATTTATGTGTTGTTTGAACGATCGTTCCATCCCGTTCTTGTCAGTGCCGAAAATGCGCCCTGAATCAATAAAAGTTGTGAGTATTGACGCGAAAATTTAAAAAATTTTTCAATGACTTACGAAAACTGCCAAAAAATTTTGAATTTTTGCGTCAATACACACAACTTTTATTGACCCAGAGCGAATTTTTACTGCGTTCATGTTTTCGTTGTAATACACAGATTTTTTCCAAAATCGCCAACTTCAAACGCGATTTTCTCGGCAACGATAGCGATTCAGAACGTGTCGTAAAAACAAAAAATGCTCCATTTTTCATGAACTTTTTATATATATTTCCGCGTGGACTGGTCTTTTAAATAGAATGAAAAGAGTGTTCCTAAAAATATCCAAAATATTCTTAAAATTAAAATAAAATTCACATAATCAACTAGTAATGATCTGAATGTGAATCGAACATAAAACTTCCTTTAAATTTACAGCGCTCTGGAGATTCGGGTCTAGCTTGAATAACCAAAAAGAGCATAAAATGTCCACTGTTTACAACCCTGTGGCCTTAATCTCCAAGTAATAATGAGTCAAATTTCAAAACTATATTGCTCATGGAAGAATAACTTTGGAACTGAGAATTTGAATCTTTATACAGAGTGTATTAAAGGGGGACTGGCTTTTGCGGCAAGTTCGAGTGGAAAAAACATTTTTCAAACTTTTTTTCAAAAAACACTTTTTTAGGGGTAATTTTATGCGAAAAATCGATTGCGCGCATTCCCGAACCTTGAAAACGCTTCGTTGACCCTGATTCAGGGAAGGAATCGGTATAGCGAAAATCAAACATTTTGAGATTTTTATGAGAAAACCGTCGATTCTTAGGTTTTTCTAGACGGAGAATCGATTGCGCGCATTCCCGAAGCTTTAAAATGCTTCCCTGACCCTGATTCAAGGAAATGAGTGTTTGTATTGAAGTGAAAATATGAAAATTTTGAATTTTTCTTCTAAAATCATTGTTCTAAGGCTTATTTTATGCGAGAAATCGATTCAGCGCATCCCCGAAGCGTCAAAATGCATCCATAGAGATTTCCAATTGCAAGAGAACCGTAAATTTTCCAAGAGTACCACCCGTAGAAAGGGTGTACCCCGAGTAGAAATTAAAAAAAAACAACATATTTTGTGTATCATGATCAGCATAAAAAGTTTGTCCATTTATAGCAAATGTAACGCAGGTGCATTAGCGTGTTAACATTATATGAGGAAGCATAGTTCTCTCGGTAAGCCACCGCGCCGTCCGATCTTGCAAGTTAAGCAACATTGGGTCCGGAGCGTCTAAGTTCGATTTCTGAAGCCTTGAGCATGTGGAATCGTCGGGGCGTTGCGCATGCAAAATTTGTGAGTAACTCCTGTTGTGGGCTTCGTACCCCTCATCCCTTCTGAAAATGAATAGGAAAAGAGAGAGACAGGAAATTTCTATTATATCCATGAATAAAGTATTATTATTTGTGATAACCATAATATTAGATCTACAATTCTATAATTGAGTAAAATTCTCATATAGCTTAGTGGATAAGTAAGCCGACCATACGATCTGGCAAGTTAAGTAACGTTGAGCCCACAGGATCAAAAATTTAGACTTTCAAAAAAATTTTTGATTTTTATGGAGCAAAAAATTTTTGCCCCTGAAAATCAAAAGTTTTAACCCTGCGGGGCCAATGTTGCTTAACTTGCCAGATCGGACGATCGCCTTACTTATCCACTGAGCTATGTGGACAGCGCTTTTATTTTCTCTCTCGCTGAAACAACGATTATCGAATTGAAGCTGTTTGTTATGTGTTAGAAAGGATCTTTTTCCAAATTCCATATTCCCCTCCTATAGACTTCTTCACTAAACATCGTTTTGGATGGCATTCATTGTCATTCATGTCAGGAAAAAAGAAAGCAGCCAAAACTTCGTTGCTAACTTGCAACATTCTGACCTGAGCATAATTTGTGCATTTTTTATTCGGCTTGCCCAACTTTTGGCATAAATAACATTTTCCTGGCTGAGTCAAAGTGAGCATCTCTTTGTGCGCGGCAGTCTATGACACGGAATAACGCAAAAATGATTGATTTTTTTGCAAATGCGGCTGATCGAGTATTCAGAAAGAGGTATTGTTTCCGGGTGAAAGAACTGTCAGAGGGGAAGAGAAACAGCTTTTTTTTCGTTCTCCTCTTGAATTGCCGAGGGATATCATTTGTTGAATGGGGTTTTTCGCAGCCTGCGCACATATGTTTTCTTCACATTATGGCGGAATTTTTCTCTTATTTTAAGAATATCAACTTTTGCATTTTTGAACGTTGTCGGCTTCTCGTTCTTTTTGCATTTTTGAGCGGTCGGTTTGCTCTAACATTTATTACATTGGCGCAGTAGCTTGTTCTTATCACTGTTTATGGCGTTTTAGCGGTTTATGCCTGACGCACGGTTTTATTGGAAAATTCTTGAAATTCCTTTATTCTTGACATTTTTGAGGTAGAGTGATTCTTTTTTGTTAATGAAAAACAATGATAAAAGATTAAAGAATAGTTGTTAAAGTTGATATTTTAAAAGGAATGGGTTGTCAATACACAGGGTGTCTCAGCAAAAACGACTACTTTTGGGGTAAAAATGCGCAAGGAATCATCCTTCCCTGAATCAGGGAAGCGCATTTAATTAGTGGATATATTTAAAAAACAAAGACGGCATTCTTTATAGCTCGACGAGACGAACAAAACGACACCAAATTGATCCAAT
>JAQGCP010001653.1:0-11916 GCA_034699885.1 Acrobeloides thornei | reverse complement strand
CGGCTATATAGCTTTGAGACTTGGAACTCCGAGGCTATATGAATCTTAATTTTTGGCTCGATGCTAGCTACATGAGGAGGGGGGGGACAGTCCTCCCCATTGATAATGTATAGTGTCAATAATTGTCACCGACCAGAAATATGCGAATTTTGAGCACGAAAATATTTTCATTGTGACAAAGGATTTGTCATTTCTGAGAAAATTTATTATCATTGACTATGAACAATTTATATTCGCGCTCAAAATTCGTATATTTCTGGCAAGAATTTGTTCACTTTTTGTATCTTTACATCTCTAAATTATATGATAATCAAGATTGTCTTAAAAACATACCTTTTGTAAAATCTGAGTGCTTAAATAATCTTGTGTTACGTTTGATACGACCAGCTGGAGATGGAATTCTTAATTTATGAGTTATAAACTGGTGACTGAGGGACTTCGGCCTCCCGTTCTGAGTGAGCAAAAATTATATCTAGTTGAAATTCCTATGTGACTGTGGAGCCCAAAATGTGGTTTTTGGGATCAAAATTAGGGTTCAAAGATATCTGGTGTGACACATTTATAACACGAAAATTAAAATCGATTTTCTACTTTTTCTAGTGGGTTACCCTCATTCAATTTTGGTGTCAAAAGTCTTAGAATTTCGTCCTCTTCACAATGGTATATCGCATACATGGGCAAGGGGGGTACTGTACCCCCCTAATTAGTCATATCGGGGGAAAAATTAATGGACCAATTCGTATTTGGGAAGCCGCCCAGACTGAATTCGTAGTGAAAATTCGTATACGAATTCATAAATCGAGAACGAATTCGTATTTCGACTTTTTCGCTTGTCGACGTTTTTTTTGGTCGACAGTAACCTTTGACCAATTCGTATTTAGGGGCCCAGTACCCCCCTGCTTGCCTACGTATGCCTCCAATCTATGCATAGCTACGGTATGATCCTCATATGATCCCTAAAAAATCCAAGAACAAAAAATTTATTTAATAGTCTCTTTATGTTTTTGCCTAAAATTTGATTTTTCACCAAAATTTTCATTTTTTCAATAAAATGGTTTTTTCTTCTTCAAATTTTCACTAAACCATTTTCATCAAAAATGGTCAAATTTTCGCTCAAAAAGCGATTTTTGAATAAAAATGCAATTATTTTTTATCAAAATTTTGAGACTCACTACTTTATGGTACAGGCCCTACTTTACGAAGCGAAATTCAAACATATCGAATGAAATTTTTTGACGCAGAAAGCTTCCTTATTGAATGGTCAATGCAACGCCGCAAATATGGAGCGGCGTCTTACTTTATTGTTGAAGATATGCTAATTTATGTGTTTTGGTGAATTTTTTTAAATATCCTATTTTACGGCACGGGGCCCGTGACTATTTTACGGGCCGTAAAAAGGAAACATAAATTGGCATATTTTTCAAATCTAAAGTGTTCCGCTGCCCCGTATTTGTGGCGTTGTATTGGTCATGCAACAAGGAAATTTTCTGCTTCAAAAAATTTTTATCTGATATGTTTGAATTTTTCCCGTAAAATAGTGAGTCTCCTAAATTTTCAAAAGTGAACCACTCAAAAAACTAGATCTAGCTACACCCTTACCTCTAAATAGTAAATTAGGCCCCCATCCTAGATCTTCTACTCATGTTTTGAACATAAGATATTTGGACATGACTTTTACAGAGATTTTTTAATTCAAATTTTTTTAAAGACTATACTGTCGTCTACAATGGCCGACCACTTAGCCCACGAGAAGTTGCTGCCATGTATCCCTTCTCACGGGGCGCCTACAAAGAAATCTCTCTTGGCTATAGCTACTATTTGGCTACTATTTCTATCATTCCTTTGATTATCGCTGCTATTCTCTATTTGATGCCTGCTATTCGACGCCAAAAGCGTCGCCACAGTCTCGATCGCGGCTAAAAAATTTTAAAACTTTTTTAACAAATAGTTTTAAAGGGGAGGGGGTCCAACTTACGGCCGGGTAGAAAAGTTTTTAAAAATTTTTTAACAAGTGACCCTTTAGGGGTAATTTTATGCAAAGAATCGATTGCGCGCATCAAAAATTCTGAAAATTTTTTCTAGGGGTTAAAAAATGGAAAAAATTGTCAAAATTAGGGGTTATAAGTTTTAACCCCAACACCCCGGAAAAAATTTTTGATGCGCACAATCGATTCCTCGCATAAAATTACCCCTAAAGGGTCACTTGTTAAAAAAATTTTCTACCCGGCCGTAAGTTGGATCCCCCCTTTAACAAACCGTAAATATTTTTTGTAAATAAATTTCTTAACAAAATTTTAAACGAATTCATGTTTAAACGATCCATTTCTTATTTGTCCACAAGCAGGGTGATCCAAGGATTCTTTACATCAGACTTTTATCGATATCTTGGCTACTCGAAAGGATTTTTCGATACGACTATTCTAAAGTTAGTTAGGCTAAATGTGCATCAAACGAGGTGACTTTAGCCAAAAAATAAAAGTTCCTAATATTTTATTTTTGCGTTACAATATTTTATTTTATAAAAAACACCCTTAACAGTCGAATTGTTCAAAAATTCGTTCGGATTCTGAAGAGCATGGTCGATTTTACTTACCGACAAAAAATCATGAAAAAAGGAGGTAGATTTTTCGAATTAGAAAGTTTTGAAGTTAACTGCTATTTGGAGGTAAAATCAAATCGCCGCGAGTAGGATTCGATCCCGCTACCTTTGAAATCGAAGCAGAGACTATTACCACTGAGCCTTTTATCCATTCTAATAAAATTTTAGAATTTGATTATTATTTCACATGTTTTTTTACATATGAAAAGTATAAATTATTTTTTCATAATTTTTTCTAGGTAAGTAAAATCCATGTTCTTTCAGAATCCGAACGCATTTTTGAAAAATTCGACTGTTAAGGATTTTTTCCTAAAACAAAATATTAGAAACTTTTATTTTTTGGCGAAAGTCACCTCATTTGATGCTCATTTAGCCTATATAACTTTTAAAAAAATCGCATCGAAAAATTTCGTCGGATAGCCAAGATATCGGTAAAAGTCTGATGTAAAGTACCTATTGGGCCACCCTGTATTGTATGTAATGATATTCGCCGGGCCGGTAGCTAAGTGACAAGCCGTCGAAACAGTGTAACATCAATATTTAAGGTATGAATTTTAGTTCAATCCCCCTGCCGCCGGCTCATATTTTTTCAGCCAGCCGACGGCCGTGCACAATTTAACTCTAGGGGGCTCTGGAGGGTGGGGGTTCACAGACCCCTCCCTCAGACACATAGGTAAATAGGGGGAGTGGGTCCAAAAATCGATCCCCCCCTTCGCTCTTGGAGACCTGATCCCACCCCAGGATCGCGTATGTGGCACTGTTATTTAGAAATGGAACCGGAACCTTAAATTTTTTGAGTGAGACCGGAACCGAAGCCGCAAAAATTTGAAAAAGACAACTTGAAACCGACCGATATTTTCGGTTTCGGCCATCACTGTGAACGATTTAATAGAAAAATAAATATAAACAAATTTGCCTCACGTAAAAATAAAACAATCTCATACTCTAACAATTTTCACATGCTAATCCAATCTAACAAATTAAATTTTCACCTAACGAACCAACCAACATAACAAGTATCGATTTCCAACAGCAAAACAAAAAATTTCATTCAAATTTGTTCAAAAATTATATAACAGGAACCAGCCGTTCTGCACGGACCTCCAAAAAAGCTAAGATAAACAAAAAGATATGCTTTCAAGAGATGCCGCGCATATATGTGTATTTAATCTATCGCGTATACATGAATTGACTTTAACAGTGAGGCATCCATATATGGCACACGAGGGGCGCTATGAGAGAATGAGAAAGTGAATGAAATGACATGCATGCGACACATAATCGAAGGCCAACTAATTTTCGCATGAAAGCTAGATGCTTATGGAAGGCAAAAGCCAATTGGAAATTGGCAAAATTGGTGGGAAATTAAACGTTAAAAATTTGGTTAAGATAATTGGCGGTAAAAAGGGTGTCTTCCGGTTAAAATATTGAGGGAGAAATTGGCATAAAAATATAGTCTGTAAGGGAAAATATACAGGGTGAGCCAAAAAAGTGGAATTTTGCGATTTTTACATGAATTTGGGACCCGAGAATGCCATTTTTTCATCAAAAATCATCAAATTTTCTCTATTTTTGCTCAAAAATGCGATTTTTATACTTTGTTCATGAAGAGTCGTGCCACCCCCAAACTGAAAAAAGTATTGTCCTCTCCCAAACCTAAAAAAGAGTCGTGCCCCCCCCCCAAACCCGAATTCTATCTACGGCCATGAATTGCACGCATTCCCGAAGCGAGAAAACACTTCCCTGACCGAGTCTGTGTATTGCAACGAAAACTTGATCACCTTTTTTTGTTGACCTATATTTTTCGGGAGTTTAAGGATTGTATTGAATCTTTATGAGAATAACTCCTCTGGATGGTTTTCTAGGCGGAGAATAGATTGCGCGCATTGTCGAGCTGTCAAAATACTTCTGTGACTCTGATTCAGAGAAACGAAGTGTGTTGAAGCGAAAATGATCTATTCGAATTTTTCCCAAGATGACCAAAGGAAAAAATTTTGACCCCTGCTTGTACCTTTTCCTCTTTGGTGATCGTGCCAGGAGAGATCGAACCCGACCCCCTTCACCATACAGGTATGGTAAGGATGGGATAGATCCCTGGAAGGATAATGGATGGACGATTTTTGTGATGTTTGTTGTCAACTTGGATGGGTCATTCATCCTTTTCAATAAATCGCAAAAAATATAAAAAACTTAAAACAATGAAATTTTTCGCAGAAATCGATAAAAAACAGAAAAGCTTGAATTTTGTACTGCTTGATCAATCGTTTCAATAAACAACTTTTCATTGAATCAAGGAAATGAAAAAGCAGAAAAATTCTTTTTCCTCATTATAACAATATTATTCTTAATAATATTGTTCCAAAACATATGAGTAGAAATTATCTCTTCTCCTTTTTCATTTCTAATGGCAAAAAGGATAATACCCTATGGGCATGCTAACTACATGTGTGAATGAGGCGGTAGGCCATAATTGTCCTTTACTCTAGTCGAGATGGATGGAGACGAGTAAAATGTTCCAAACGACTGGACATTGATTAGTCCAGTCCAGAACACTACACGGAGCTCAATTACGAGCGGTATTGTTATGTCGAGAAGAAAATTCCAATGGTGGAAACATGGCCAGAAAATGACCAAATAATTTGTTCTAGCAATCTTTATTAAAATAGAACAAGTTTGAACAAAAATTAAAAAAAAATATGTTCAATGCTTATGGAGGCCTCAAAATCGATGCTTTGTGGAAAATAAAGAGTGCCACTATATTTTTTGGAAATTCTTGTTTTTACTCTGAAAATGCTCTAAAATACCTATTGAAAATGTTTCAGTGAAGAGTTGGATGTATTGAAGCAAAAATGAATAAAATTAAATTTGGACTTTATTAAAAAATTTTATCAATGAAAAACTATATCGATTCCCCGCCTAGAAAAAACCCCTAGACAGTCAATTTTCCGGCGAAATCCGAATTTTATTTATTTTCGTTTCAATATACACAACTTTTTCCTGAGTCAGGGCCAGGGAAGCATTTTCATGCTTCGAAAATGTGCGCTATAGATTCTACGCCTAGAAAAACCCTTAGACAACCAGTTTTCCAGCAAACTTCTGAATTTTATTCATTTTCGCTTCAATACACACGAATTTTCCCTGAATCAGGACCAGGAAAGCATTTTCATGCTTGTGTTAACACAACACAATTGCAACCATTGGGATCGATCCAATAATAACAATTATTATAAATTATTCCAACAATTATTATAAAAATTAATAAACAATTTCTAAATTTTCCTAAATTGTGATAAAAATTCAATCAATTCTTTCTTCACTGCACTCATCGGTGGAATACAATGACCTCCGTTATGCTTGACTATTATCGGATTCGGATTTGAAAACATATGAGCCAAATCTTCACTTCTATTTGAAAAGACTATCTAAAAAATGTTTTCTTTACTTCCGATTACGATTGAATAAAAAACCTCATCACTTAAACCACAAACATGGAAACTTGGAATACCCGTGATTGGAATTTTGACTAGTTCATTATGCACACTAGAGAGGCTTTTAAAGGCCGAAACCAAAATGATAAATTTAAACTGTTGAAATTCTGTAAAAAGTTATATGGAAGTTAGGTTTGTTATGCTTCGAGCTCGATAGTCAAGTGGATAGAACGTCGGCCTTTCATCTTACGGGTAAGGGTTCGAGCCCGTGGTTGAATAAATTCAATACCTTTCCTTTGATGCAAACAAATCAATAAATGAGCCATTGAAGCACCTTGACTAAACCCTAACAACCCATCAAAAGGACCATTTTCTTTTATAAATTCATCCACAACTTTTACACTTTCTTCAAATCCTGTTGCTATTTCAGTAACATCTTTCGACGAAAAAGTATTTTCCGATTTAGAAAACCACCAAGCTCGTGGAATCAGTTTTTCTAAATAAAAATTTTTTGCTTTTAGTCCATTTTTTCATCAAAGATTTTTTTCTGCTATAAAATTTTTCCGATTGAATCAAGAATTAAAAAAGTAATTGTTTATTGAAACGATTAATAGAGCATTACAAATTTAAATACTTTGAAGGAAAAGGTCTTTTCACTAAGTTTTTGCTGTCGGAAAAATTTTATAGGAGAAAAAAATCTTTGACAAAAAAATAGACTATATCTTACCGGCTTCTCCAGTAAAGCTGCCGTTTGTTTGATTATCATTTTCTTCGTCATTTCCATTGGAGGTAGCTGGAATTTCTGGAATCAATGGTGCAGAAACAAATTCTAAAAATTTCATGATATAGTCTGTGTTGTGATCGCCCCTATCGATCGCAGCTGTTTATGATTCCTGTGATCACTTCATCATGATAGTCACTCAAACACCACTGGTTGTGAGCATAGATAGATAGGGGGTCGTAAACCCCTCGCGTGGCGCCCCTCTCCCCGGCTAAAAGAAGTTTTTGGTGTTTTTTATGTCAAAAATTGCTTTAAAACCGTATTTTTAAGCTAAAAATTGCATTTTTATTCAAAAATAGAACTTTTTAGGCAAAAAATTACCCCAAAAAATCGGTCGCTTCACGGTCACTCGCCCGAAATGTTTGGGGCTCTCGTGACACGGGGAGAGGTCGACAACTAGAGTCTGGATCAGGACTGTAGCAGAACAGGCTCAATGTCCGAAACCGGAATCGTCGAGTACGGAAACGGAACTAGAACCGAGAAAAAAGTCGGAATTTAACGGAACGGAACTACAGCCCTGGTCTGGATCTTGCACCCCCCCCCCCCCCATGAAAAAATCTTGGGTACGGCACTGCTCCCTAGCGCGTGAGAAAAATCCTCTTGGTCCCTCAAGTTAATTTTTTTCAAAATTTTCAAAAAATTCGACAAAATTATCTGGGATGTTCTCCCGCAAGGCCTCTCATATGATCCTCCTGGTGTTAATGTGCAAGCTCAATTTTTTCCAGATCGCGGCGCGCGACTTCCTCCACATTAGTTGGGTTTGGGGGAGGTTTGCACACATGTGCTGTGTTATATTTGCCAAACTCTTTGTCTAAACCCCAGTTCAATGAACTTTTTTCAAACAATATAAGGGAAAATTATGACATACCAAATTCGGCAACACTTTTCAAGGCCTTTCTTAGAGCACCAGTGCGATCTCGAAAAACGTGTTGATTTTGACGATAACCATGAAGGCAAAGGATCTAAAAAAATTGTATACAAAAATATAAAATTTTTCTTACCCTGAGTTTTCTATTTGAATCTGAATCTTCCCCCATGTTAATTACGAGTTCTTCTAGAAATAAAAAATTAGTAATCAAATAAAGTTTATCAATCTTATTTATATAAGAAGTACAGCCTTTCGATGATTTTTTATGACGAAATTTTGATACTCTTTTTCATCAAATTTAATGCATTAATTACAGGGTGCCCCAAAAATGGCAATTTTACGATTTTTTAAAGTTTTTTATTTTCACCAAAACAACTCCATAAGGGGATTTTCTATGCGAATAATCGATTGCGCGCATTGCTGGACATTGAAAACTCTTCCCTGACCTTGTATTAGCATATTTTCGCTTCAACACACACATCTCTTCTCTGAATCAGGGCTAGAGAAGCGTTTTCAAGATCCGGGATTGCGTGCAATAGATTTCTGCATAGAAAATGCCCCTATAGGATTATTTCGTGGAAATTAAAAAACTTGAAAAAATCGCAAAATTTTTTGGCACCCTGTAATTTGTTCGGTTCATAGACATAAAAATTATACGAATATTGAAAGAATATCGTTGGAAAATTTTCGTTTTGGTATTGAAAATTTTTAAATTATATATGGAGTTTTCCAAATCATTTCAGTAAAATTCCATTAAATTGTGGCTCTTGTGACTTAAAAATAAAATAATTTTTCATTTTTGACCATGCCCGAGCTGTATAATTAGTTTTGGGGCGGGTTTGAATCATTTGGAAAACTCCATTTTTTGGATCTCCATCATAGAGATGCTGAAAAATGGAGTTTTCCAAATCATTCAAACTCGGCCCAAAACTAATTATTGGCGAGGACTTTTGCCCATTAGGCGAGAATTTATGCCCCTTAGCCGAGGACTTTTGCTCGCCCGTGTAACTTATTCTTGTATTGTGGGCTTATTATACTTTATTTTTTAAATAAACTATGTTTTCATATTAATCTTATTTGATAATGGTCTGAAAAATAATTATCTTGCAAAATTTGATCTGTTAGAAAAATTCAAGTTTTTAGAAAATGAATTTACATCTTCAAATACTATTCGTGCCGCTCTTCGCGTTTCTTTATCTCAGTGCAATCGCAAAAAATTGCAGTGAGATGCATGATCTTTTAAATGTAAGTTAGCTATTTGTGAGTAGTTTACTACTTGTTGAGATGAGATTTATTTTTTTTATTGCAATTCATATTTTTGCTAAATGTTTAAAACATTTAATCTATAGTCGAATGTTTAGGAAGGTCTCTTGGATTTTGAATTGCCTAAAAAAATTGACCCTGATAAAAGAATGCGTGATCAATTTATGGCTAGTGTTACTGGAGTTGCAACAAGTGGTGAAGCTATGGATTGGTGCAATCGTTTCATGTGCTATTATAATTATTTGATGCACTTTTCGTTGGATGCCGTTAAAAATTGTACGGATGTAAGCATACCTCAAAGAGGGGAGGGGTAAATTCTCCCTTACCACTCATCTGACGGCCAAAATTTGGTCAAGACTCGAATCCGTTCTAAGCAGCTTCCTAAATACCGCCAACAGAATCTGGAACGCCCTACCAATGGAACTTGTGGCTATTGTTCACCCCCAAGCGATTCAAAAGTCCCGTGAAGGACCCAGTAGTGTACACTCACCTCATCAGTGTGGAATGTAGAATTAGCTGTGTACTCTTGTGATAAATATATGATATTTTGCTGTTTTGTTTGCTTACTTTTTTATGATTTATCACTTTACTTAGTTGTAATCTTGAGTGAATCGATCAGAGTGGCACCCCCTTTGCCCACGTATGTTGCAATGGATGATAGTTAAAATTCTAAGTTGGTTAAATAAGTTTTTATAATTGCGATTTTTTTAGTATGACGTATTTAACAATCATTCTAATTGGTATTGGAATCCTAATAATAATTGGATGGCGCCTTTTATTTTTGTGGTGGAATCTGATAAAATCAAAGAAGATTACAAGATTTTAAGAAATTTACATGGTACATCATTTAGTCTGCGCTCATTGATAATGATGATCCGAAATAATACAAATGTAGAAGATCGCCATTGGTCAGTGATTCTTCATCGTGGTGATGAAAACCAATTCGCTTTTCAATTTAAGGAAACCAATTCATCTAGTATTTTTTCTTTTGTTTAAAAATGATCATGATTTAAGATACTAGTTGGCCGTTTGATCAATACCATCTTGTAATGAATATGGCTATTAGTGGATGGGCATCTAACTATATCAAGCATGAACTGTACGATTATAAGATTCATGACAAGAGACGTGAGGAGCGTATTCCTGTTGTCCCGACGGTAAGCTGCCATTAAGAGGCGATGTCTCGAAAATTCAAACGAAAAAAAATTTTCCAAAAAATGACCAAATTGCGGTTTTTTGGAACACCCTGTATATGTTAGCTTGAATTTTTCAGAAGAGCACTTCAGCGCCGGTTTCTGTACTACCGCAGATTTTACTTACTTGGCTTCTTGTCGTGCCTATTGTTATTGTGACATCCATTCTTGTTGTTGGTGGAATCTATCTATGGTGGTATCTCGTACAGAAACCAAAGGATGACGAATGGGCAAAGATGGTTAGAAAAGAGATTATTGCGCGACAAAACGAAGTGGTAAGATCTTTCAAGTATGAGGAAAAGATACAAATGAGGGACATATTTCTCAACTCCAACAAGATACATGCATTTTTTCCTCCATTGCTGCTCTAACAAATAAAAAAAAAGAATGAATCGCACCTTCAAAAGTTAGCCCGCACATACACACGCACATTTTATAAAAGAAGATAGTAAACTTCTTTTTAGAATAAAAATACCGAATATGATGATACGAACCCCGAGTTTAACAAAGATGAATGAAACATGTATTGAAAACAAAGTGGATTGTACATAATTTTTCTGTTGTACATAATTTTACCATATTGTATATAATTTTTTTCTGTTTGTTTCCTTTTACGATAAATGTATTGTCTTACAAGTTGTATATTCAGCGTCGTAATTTTGGTCCAGATTGGGGGGCAGTGTTTTGAGAAAATTTTTCGACCTTTTTAGCAAAAATCAGCTCCGTAGGCGAAAAATTTGATTAAAAAATGATTGTTTTTAAGCTGAAAATGCTCAGAAAATTTTGTTGAAAAATGACCAATTTTGGTCAGTTTTTGATCGAAAAAATTGGGGGGACCAAGGAGAAAAATTTTTCAGATTTGGGGGGCATATTCTCCAGCCAAGTTTAAGGTATGAATGTACATGAGACACACTGTACTTGGATTCATATACAATTGTTAAAAACTTCAATTAGTTACCTTCATGGCACAGTAGTAGAGCATCATCCTCTAGATCTAATATATCGAGCGTTCGAATCCCATCTGAGTCGAATTTATTTCAACTTGTTTACATTATGAATTAAAAAATTTTTGTTGACAATTATATACGTGAGACGCACTGTATCTTTATGTCTTATTTAGTTTAGTCTGTCAACACTTATTTCTCATTTGAAATCAAAAATGGCACCGGCGCGAATGTCCATAGTTGGTTGTTAGCTTGATTTGCGACTCAAGATGAGTGAATGCATGAAACTGAGAAGTCTGGCTTCGAGCCCGACTTTCCCTCTTTCTCTTTATTCTCATGAGAGCCAGGCAGCTCAATAGACATTGCGTGCGCAAGTTATTAGCAGCGAGCTTCGTTGTCTTGGTGTGGCATCGAGCGATTGACATTTAAAGATCTTTTCAACAAGGAAGGTATACAATTAGGAAAACAATATGTTTGCATTGAAAATTTATGTTTTTTTAATTATATGTGCGCTAAACTTTAGCTCAACTATTCATTATTTTTATTTTTTTTCAGGCGTTGATGTCCTCAACTATTAGTGATTTGGTTAGAAAAGCTCATGGGGCAATAGCTCATTTGCGAGGTTTATTTTGATTTTTGCAAAAAAATAGGATTAGTTGGAGCTACTTCGGCTCTTATACCCCTGATTGAATGTGGTCTAAAATCGGAAAATTTTATTTTTCGAAATTTTTTCAAAAATGACCCGATTAGGGGTAATTTTATGCGGGAAACACGTTGGCGATGTTATTTTTGCATGAAAACTCTTCCACATTCGAGAAAATTGAATTTTTTTACATATTT
>JAQGCP010001652.1:0-11916 GCA_034699885.1 Acrobeloides thornei | reverse complement strand
AATCAACAATTGAAAGTGATTTTGGAAGGTTCAAATTTTACGATGGGCACTCGGGCCCCTTTTCGCCACTAGCTCCGAAATTTTATACATGATTCTGGATTCGTTGTGTCATGACTAAGACATTGTGAAAATGCTATGGGAAATCAACCTCAAAGTTTGTTCGGTAACATTTTGAGCTTATTCTTTGAGCTTAATCACATAAGAAAAATTAAAAGTGCTTTTTTGAAAATGTTTATTGAGTCTCAATAAAATGATTCATATTTCTTTTGGTTTATTTCTCCATTTCTTTTTGGCGGAAAAATTTGTTTTGTCCGGTGATCTTTTGGGCTTATTCTTTGAGCTTACGCATAAGAAACATTGAACACGCTTTAAAAAAATGTTTTCTCGGGTCTCAATTGAATGATTCAATGTTTGAACCCCGCTAAGAACAACTGACAACGAATCAAATAGCAAAATGGCATTGTAAAATCATGCCTTCGTGCATTTCCCTCCGCCTCAAGCTACCAAAAAGTTTATGTATAAATCACACGTTTTGTAATTAATCTTTACTCTTTTGGATGGCTAGCATTTTTTGCATATAAAAGGCGTTTCCCCGTGCCTTCATTTTGTACATTCGAAATAAAGAATATATTCTTCCCGATGCACGTAGTAGTAATTTTTCTACTAGTTGTATGTGTTTCGCATGTAGCTACACAATGTGGTCCAAACGAGGTTAAAATTCCATGTGGCTCAACTTCGTGCGAGAAAAGTTGTAAAAACCGTAAAATTCGGTGTTTTGATTCGTGCGATCTGGGGTGTCCATGTAGAACGGGATTCTTCAGGAAAGGTGACCATACTACTGAATGCGTGGAAGATCATGAATGTGATGATGGTGGTGGAGGTATAATTTAAGATTTTTTTCACCCTTGGCTGATAGTGGGGGATCTTATATAATTTTTTTAGTTTTTATAAAATCATACTCTATTTTTAGGCGGCACCGACCCTAGTTGCGGCCCAAATGAAGTCTGGACAAAATGTCCTGGTCCCGAGCCAATATGCATAGATCCAAATTCGCCGATAGAACAACCAATAGAAATGAATATCTTCAATCAAGGATGTCGTCCATCAAGATGTCAATGTAAGGAAGGATTTGTACGCAATTTAGACACCCGACAGTGTCTTCGATCCGGCACATCTGAATGTTTATAGTGTAAGAAAAATCAGAAAGAATGTTGTTTTTGTATTTTTTTGCAATTAAATAAATTTTTTATACGGTGCTACATTTTAACCCAAGCATAAAGGGGTGTATATGTAAAATCTTTTTAAAGAGTGCACATATCTTCGCAGAAAAATTCTTTTGAAAATGTACTTTTTACCAAAAATCAGTCAAATTTTTTTTCCGGTGCACTGTGACCGTTGATTCTACAATTTTTATTTTAACTATTCCGATAGTCGGAAAATTTTTTAGCAAAATGTATGAGCCGGTGATTGTCATTCTTCTTCAAGCGATTCAGAGAAATGAAATCAGCAATTAATCTGAAAATTGGGGATATTCTGCAGTTACCTTCACCAATTTCCACGTTTTCCTTCACCAGAAGTTTCGAACTATCAACAGTTGGTAGTTGAGAGGTTTGTTTCGAAGCTGACTGCGCCAATTTTTTGCATTGGCCTTCGGGTTCAGAAGATGAAGAGAACCGTAAAACCACTTCCTCATATATCAATGAGCCGGAAGATAAACGTAAAATGCTCGAGTTGATACAAAAGGAAATGGATGAGGCTCGTCGAAAGGTTGAAGTTGACGAATTTGGCGATTTTAGTCGATCACGTTATGGAAGAAAGCCGCCAACTAACTAGTTTCTTATGCAACGTGAACCTAAACTTTTTACTGTCGATGAAAAAACCTTGAGTCGAGATGAAATTAGGCATGGTTTTATACAAGGTGAGCCAAAAAACCGTACTTTGGTTAAAAATTTTCAAATTTTTTTCAGAAATTGATTGCACGCATTGAAAAATTCTTGAAAACGAAAAAAATCGAAATGTTGTGACGTATTTTGACTTTATGGTCTCTAAAAAATCGATTGTGCGTGGGTGCGTACTTAAAACACTGTTAATCGCTTTTATGACGTCAAATTCAATTTTTTACAACAGAAGCTATCCATAGACCAGACTTGAATATTTTGATAAGAAAGATCAAAACGCACATCACTTTTAGTCTCTATAAATTGGCTATTTTAAATCGATATTTGATCAAAATGGACAAGTTCACTTGCTTTTTGGCTTCACTGTTTTTGATTCCTATAGTGCTCAGTTCCTGTCCTCCCGGATACTCCAACTATACCAACAATAATAAATGCTATAAAGTCTTTACTACTCAACACAATTGGTATGACGCAGAACAAACTTGTTTCAACGAAGGTGGACATTTGGCTTCCGTAGACTCCGCTTATACCAATTTATTGCTAGGAAATCTAGTGAAAAACATGTCTAGTAGCGCAACAGATTTTTGGCTTGGTGGATATTATAACTGGTATGAATCGAAATGGTTATGGACAGACTTTTCGAACTTTTTGACTACCTACTGGAAAGCTGGTAAGGACTTGATTTGTTCAAAATCTAAGAAGCTTAGGGGTCATCCAGATCTAGATATTATGTAATCAAGTAGGGGGAGGGAAGGGGGTAGCCAAATGATTACTGTTGATTACGGGGGGAGGGGGGGGGGTCAGGTCAATGATTACGTAATCACAATGTATAAAATTTTTTGTTTCAATTTTTTCGAACTTTTTCAATTTTTTCGGATTTTTTCAATTTTTTCGAATTTTTTCAGTTTATTTTTCAATTTTTTCCATTTTTCCAATTTTTTCGGATTTTTTCAATTTTTTCGAACCTTTTCAATTTTTTTTCAATTTTTTCCAATTTTTCCAATTTTTTCAATTTTTTCGAACTTTTTCCATTTTTTCAATTTTTTCGAACCTTTTTAATTTTTTTTCAATTTTTTCCAATTTTTCCAATTTTTTCGGATTTTTTCAATTTTTTCGAACTTTTTCAATTTTTTCCAATTTTGTTCGAGAAACCGTTAGCAATTTTTATATCATATTTTGTTATAAAAATTGTTTATAAGGCTTTGATTTTGATTTTTAAAAATTTTGCCATTGATTACGTAATCATGGGGCGGGGTAGCCAAATGATTACGGTTGATTACAGGGAGGGGGGGGGGTCAAAAAATCGAAAATTTTGATTACGTAATATCTGGATGACCCCTTAGGACAACCAAATATAACTTATGACATGCAATACTGTGCTATGCAAAGTCTACAAGAGAATTATAAATGGATTTCCGGTGATTGTAGGGTGGATTTTAAGCCATTTGTATGTGAAGTATCAATTGATGAGAGCAAATCACCGTGTCCAGATGGGTGGATTTTTAATAAATTTTTGAACAAGTGCTATAAACATGTGGTAATTTTTTAAAGCCATAGAGCATAGGAGCAGTTTCGTTGGATTCTTCAAAATTTTCACGAATTTTTTCAGAAGGGCAACAACCAAACCTGTGACATTTGGAGCATTGAAAAATATTGTCAGAAAATCGGCGGTCATGCTATCTCAATCCATAGCCTTGCCGAAAATCTTTACGTCTCCAGTAAGTCCCTCTTTCTTTTCTCCTTATGAATTTTAGGTATTTATTTCTCCTATTACAACAACCAAACTGACCCCTATAAATGGCATTGGATAGGGCTAATAGCAAACAGCAGTGATTACACAAACTCGAGCAATTTTCATTGGATCGATGGGACTCCGTTGGATTTTACCAATTGGAATTCTTTGGGTCCCGAAAATCCATGTGCTAATATAATAGATTATTCCATGGATACCAGATTGATATTGTATCAATGGAGGACGGGAATTTGTGATATTTCTACAATGTGTGAAGGTGGTTTGATTCCACCGAGTTTCGTATGCGCTATAAAGCTTTAAAAAGAAAATTTTATTTGTTTAAATGTAATGATATAAAATTTTTGCTTAATATTTTTAGGGGTCCTTCATATATTACGTTATTAAAAAGAAAGAGGTGATCGAAAATGATGGTAGTACATTTTTGTGAATTTGTATATAATTTGATGAAGGAGGGGGAGATCTATCTAAAATTCAAAATTTTTGATAACGTAATATGTGAATGACCCTTTATTGATATTTTCTTAAACATTTTCGATGAAAAATCACAATATATTTATGAGTTGATTAAAAAGCTTTCAATTATTACTTAATGACAATTTTTTCAACGAAAAGAAAGAAGTCAACTTTCAACGAAAAGAAAGAGGTCGACAGAAAGTCAGCAAAACAAATTGAATAATATTTTTTAGCTAAAAAATTTAATCAACAAATTTCTTTGTTGTCTGACTTTCTGGTCTCCGGTTGAGTGAGAAAACCAGCGACCTGATCAATGGTCAAGGCATTCCATCACGAGAAACGAGTCTCAGGTTCGTATCCATGTGCCTCTGGTGACTTTTTGCCTACTATAATTGAGTAGAGGGTTTACCAATCTATCTAGATAAAGCACGTCTCATACAGCTTGGAATCCTTTCCTCGTCCTGATGGGTTTTGACGGTTCAAGTATAAAAATCCGCTAAGGAGTGTGTAACAACTCACCTGCCGAATCAACTAGCCCTGAAAATGAATGGAGGAGCGGGGGCACTTATGCACATTAACCCCCCCCCCCTCCTCACTTTTTGGGGGGAGAGGGGTTATAGTGCACAAAATTTAGTGCACTTTGACCCTCCCAGTGCACTTTAACCCCCTTCCAAATCAAAAAACAGTAAATATGCAAATTTCAAGTGCGGAAACATAAAACCATTATTTTTTCTACTTTTTCGCCGTGTTGTTTTGCTTCAATCGTTTATCATTTTTTTATATATTTATTTTTTTAGATATTTTATCATCTTTTTGATTATGACCTTAGGACTCCAGGTGCAGCCGGGGGGGGGTGTCATCCTATTGTGACCTTAGGGCCCCCGGCCCCGCTGGGGGTATCACATTATTGTGACCTTAGGCCAGTGGCGTAGCCAGGATTCAAGAATGGGGGGGAACCTTTTCAAAAAAAAATTTTTTTGACCTTTTTTTAGTCATTTTTGGTAAAAGATCATAATGGAGTACCATTATGATTTTTGAAAAATTTGGGGAAAAACATAAGGGGGGACCATTAGGAAAATTTTAAAATTTTTCCAGGAATGGGGGGAACCACCCCGAGTTCCCCCCCCTGGCTACGCCACTGCCTTAGACTGCAGGTCAAAACGGTTAGCGTAGAAGGCTTTGGGCGTGAGCCCATATTAGAGATTAGATTGTGAAAGGGCTCAACCTGAGTATCCCTCCTAAACTCCTAGTCATAAAGGTCCAAACTCAAGCGTGAGTTCCGGTCCCAACGCCCTAAGCAGATCCAAAGACCCACTTTGACTAAAATTTTTCAGCAAAATTATCCATTTTTCAACAAAAAGGCCCCAAAATTGACATTTTTTAAACCAAAAGTTCTTCATTTTCCTAGGTCCAAAAGGGACTGGTACGACGATCCTATTTGAGGCTGGAACCATCAAGGATAGTTGGACAAAAACTTCAATGACGAGAGATCTTTTAACCTCTTGAGAAAAAATCGATCTTTGACCAAAAAATGACATTGTTTTTACCATTATTTGCTCGTTCACTTCTCATCCTTTCTCTCTTTTCATTCCGATCGATTTCGAAAGACCCACAGCGCATCAACAATTATGAATCATTGATTGTTCTCTCTATAATCTCTTCCATTCATATTTATTTCAACTTTTAATATTTTTTGATAGTTCAAAATGTACCCTACTCTCCATCCGCCTCCGTATCCTTCAGCTCCTGTTGATTCAGATGAAGAAACTGAGGTTCAAACTCATGAAGAAGGCTTTGAAGTTGTCGAAAAAGAAGCCAAAAAGCCTATTTACCCAGAAGGTATGTTTTAAATGGATTTTTTTAAATTGAATTTTTAGTGAGCCGTTTCGAACAAGAACCCGAGGTTGTGATCTCTGAAGATGAGCTCAGAAAAATGAATTTTAAGAGTTACAAAGGAAAAGAAATTTTCAAGAAAGAAATGGTTCCGAAAATGAAGTTCGAAAACATAGAAACATCGATTTGTTATGGGGTAAGTGTTGTGTTCAAAGTGATCAACGGTTACTAATGATACTTTATTTTGGAATGACCTGCTCTCGCTTCTACTCCATTTTTTACAATGGTCGGCCACTCATTTTAAAGCCAAAAGCTGGGTCTAAACAATCCAAGAAAAATTTGTGAAAAGTCCTTGAATCAATAGTCTAAAAAATGGGCAATTTTTTACGAGAACTTGGTCAAGATGGCGTTTTTACGCTTCGGGAGCGCGCTCAATCGATTTCTAGCATCAAATTACCCCCATCAGGGTCATTTTACGAAAAAATTTTTTCTCCCAAATGGTCGCAAAATGTACCCCCTTTAAACATTCTGAGTTGTGATTCACTCCCAACTCATTTTTAGTACTTTCTCGAAACTTTTGCCGAAGAACGTTACGTTGAAGAAGTTCAAGAACCAATAAACCCTTCAACCCAACGAATCTCTACCGAACCTCCTCCATATGAGCCTTTCAATATTTGGAGTGTTCCCATTTTTCCAAGAAACGATTTTATTGAAGAAACCGAAAAACAAGAAATCCCGGGCTCTAGTGAAATTAAATCTTGTCAAACTTGTAATACCATCGGCCTAGTTCAATGTTGGGTGTGTTCCGGAACTGGACGGCAAAGATGCATGAGCTGTTGGTAAGACAACGCCTGAAAATCCCGGCCCAGTTCTTCCCAGGACCGGACCCTGAAAATGGGTCCTACCCGGTTCCTATTTGTCATAATTACGATCGGTGAAGCATTTTCACCATTTTTCAATACGCACAATCGATTTTTTGCATAAAATTACCCCTAGAAAGTGCCATTACCCGGGTCTTTAGACGGGCCAGCCCCTGAGTTGGAGCCAGGCAGGGTCCGGATCTGGGCTCTGAGTTGGGCCCTGGGCCTACCTTAGAGCCCATGATTCGAACCCGGGGAGAAAGCACTGTTCAGGCCCAATCCCTTGGCTACTCATTTCGATGGACAAGGACCGACTCTTTCCGGACCCTGGTCCGGGTCTGAGCAGGAACGAAACAGCGTCCGGAAATCTCGACCCAAACCTTGGCTGCTACCCATCTTTGGGCTGGGATTGGCCGGGAAGTCAGGTCCCATCTTTGGACCGGGATTGTCACTCTTCAATGATGAGCGAACCTCAAGGACATTAGCCAGATATAACAGACCATCCACCGGGTGCTTGTACAAGAACGTGTGGCCTCGAGGCCTGACTTTTCGAAGTCAGGTCTTTTAATACTTATGAAATACTTCGAAGTCTGGTAATACTCATTTTAGGGGCTCTGGAAAAGTCAAGCGAGAAGATGAAGGAGAATACATCCCTTGTAGCTCCTGTAGAAGCAACGGATATACAGTTTGTTACAGTTGCAGTGGAATGGGCCGAAAAAACTGTAAAGATTGTAAAGGAAACGGCCATTTACGTCACTTTAGGCAACTTATAGTTAAATTGTAAGTCATTTTTTCAACTCTAACCTCCGATTTTTAGCGTCGTAGAAAAATCCCAGTTCTTCACGAACAATCAAATCCCCGAGAAGGAACTCGAATATGCTATTTCCACAGAGTTGTTTAATGAAAAAAGGGAATTTGTAGTAATTTTAGTGTCAATTTTCCCTCGTAATCTCCATTTTTTAGGTAAATCCAATTGAAAATTTTCACGTAGAGGAAATCAATGTTAAAAGTCGCCTATTTGTTTCTCAGCATGTTCAAAAGCATCAAGATAATAATAAAAGAATATTGAAAGTAGGCAGCATAATTTGGTTCATTAAACAGAAATTTTTTTTAGCAAAAACATAGTTTACAAGCTATACCGATAATCAAAGTTCAATACAAAGTGGAATCAAAGTCAGACACGTTTTGGCTTGTGGGAAGCTCAAGATTCTGTTATGTGCAAAAAGAACCTAGCTGGTATAGTTCATGCTCGATAATGTAATTGGTTGATGTTGTGTTTATTAACCTGTTAAAGCCAGCACTATCAAAGAGCTCAAGATTTTTTCATACCCACATATTTGAATTATTACATAGAAAACGTCTTAATTTATAAAAGTTCACTAAATGATTATTATTTACATAAAATATGAGAAATCTATTGGCCAGACAAAGTATAATTCCCAGACCAACAATTCTCGCCTGGTCTACAGAAGACTTTGAGGTAGTCAATTAGAAAGTATGTGTCTTGGAAATTCGAGGGGTTATTCCTCATAATATCCTGGCATTCTTGAGTGACCGGAGGATTACAAGATGCAATATACAAGACAAGATAATTGTTGTTGACCACTTCTGGATTGCAATTATCTCCAAATACATAATATCCGTTTGGAGTGCCCCATGTGCCAGGATTGGGATTAGGACTTTCCTAAAATCAAATCGATTCGAGTTAAAGAAAGACAACAGTCCATGAATAACTTACGTTCAAAATATCCGCTGGTATATTTGGCTTCACAAAATACCAAACTTTGATGAAACTTCCATGGACCCATTGTGCTGCGTAGACCCCACCACCAGCCTTATTGAAAGGCACATCGGAAGTCCCATGTGGGCCTTCTTGCATCAGTTCATTATCAGCCCAACCCGAAATATTAGCATATTTTTTCGGGTCCCATGGAAGAAAGCACTTGCCATACAATGCCTCATCATTGTTATAAATCATGCTGTTAGCAACATCGGTAGGATTATGTGCTTTGTAAAAATCAAATTCGCCATTCGAGGCTTGATCTCCAGTCATCATGAACATTGACCAAACAGGAGAACTGAAAAAAACCGTATCAAAAAAATTTTTTAACAGTGATAAGAAATAGAATTGTCAAAATTGAGGGGTCGTTTGTATATCGTACTCTACTCATACCTGTGCCAACCTGATCCATTAGCATAAGGTCCTACTGGGACGTGGTCCAGACTTAGTACAAAAAGACCGGCGTTGTAAAGCTGCAAGCTACTTATTCTAGGACTCAATCGACCCCAAGTGTTGTTTGGTATAGTGGTAGTATGATCTACTCCAATATAGACCTTAAGGAAAAAATTTGTTTAACTTTGTGAGGTCTAACCTTTCCATTTTGATAGCCAACTAGACCCTTGTCCCAAGCTGTCTTATTATCAGCATTTGATGCAAATCCCAAAGCTTTTCCATTGCGAGTATCGAACCACCAGTCATCGAAGAAGTTCGGCGCCGCATATTTTTTGATCAACGAATAAGTTTGCTTCGGACCAGGGCTAACAAAAGCACTCAGAGTGCCTGAGATGGCATCTTTTGATAATGGTCCAGTATCATTTTTTAGCCAACACATGCCACCCTCAAAAGGTTCCCATGTGTATGCTACACAATATGGGTTTTTTTGACACAGGGCACAACAATCCGTAGTACGGCCAGGAACACCGCCTATATCACTTCCATCGATTCCATAGCCTGGGAATTCTTTGTAGCTACAACTACTATCTGAAATTCTCTTATTCAAATTAAGATTAAGGTATTATAAATGCTATCTTGATAAAACCATCTTCTGTCAATCGTGTCATTCTCAACTGTGTCATAATCAGACTTGGCAGATCTTCGGTCATGTGACCATGTAGCTCATTGGTAGAGTACTGGTCCGGTTAGTCATTAGTCATAGGCTCGATCCCCGTCCGCAAAGAGTTTGTCTAGGTGTAGCCAATGCGACTTGGCGACACCGAAAGTAAACCCCTTACGCTTGTCAACCATCAATCATAACCACCTTTAACTTTCAACCCTCGCGGTGGATCGCCAACATTTAACAGCCTAACATGATGCTATCAGGAGGGAGGGGCAAAAGTTCGGAGACAAATTTTCGCACTCGATATCTCGTTAAAATTGCATTCACATATCGAGTGTCATAGGCAAAACTAGTTAGGCAAGATTCACTTACTTTGAGCTAATGCGGTTGAAATTAAATATAGCACGAGTTGAAAAAATAAGACTGATTTGAAGATATCCATTTTCATATACTGAAATAAGAATAATTGCTCTTGAAGATGAATACAAAATACAACTTTGATATTTGTCTATGCAGCAAAAACCCTATGCCCTACTATACTGTGTGCTTTTATACAATTTTTATATGTCTATTTAACCCTCAATTGATATTGAATGCACTAAACACGTGAAGACCCCTATTCAAGAATCTAGAAAATTTATGCAGAACTCGTGAAAGCACTTAACCACTATTGACTCTGATAAGATTTTATGGGTCTATAATCGGATAGATTTTGGAATTTCTGCTCGTAGAAAAAACGGACCAAAACACAATAGTTGATAACATCAACTTAAAGGGCAGACCACTTTAGGGTCAGATCTCGACCAAAAAAAATTTTTTTGAAATGGCGGTTCTACGGGTAAAAAATGCGAAAAATTGATTGCGCGCATTCCCGAAGCGTGAAAATGCTTCCTTGATCTTGATTCAGGGGAGATGGTGGGTGTTTGAAGCGAAAATCAAACATTTAAAAAATGCGAAAAATCAATTGCGCGCATTAAAAAATACACCAGTTTCTTCCCTGAATCAAGGCGCTTTCACGGTTCGGAAGTACGCGCAATCAATTCTCCGCCTAGAAAAACTTAAGAATCGACGGTTTTTTCATAAAAATCCGAAAATGTTTGATTTTCGCTTCAATACACCCGCTATCTTCCCTGAATCAGGGTCAAGGAAACATTTTCACACTTCGGGAGTGCGTGCAATCGATTTTTCACATTTTTTACCCCTAGAACCGCCATTTCAAAAAATTTTTTTTGGTCAAGATCTGACTCTAAAGTGGTCCCCCCATTTAAAAGGAATGCACGCCCGTATGCTTCTCGAAAAATTTTCTCTAAATTGTCTGATTTTTGGTACTCGGGGGTTTTCGGGCACGAGAAATCGATTGGCGCAAGTCCAGAGCTCCGAAAAAATGTTTATGACCTCCTATAGGGTACTCCATGTTCGAAAACTCCGAGTAACACAAATCAGATAATTTGAAGCCAAAATAAAAAGTTGAAATGGGAGCGTGTACCCCCATTTAATATCAAAAATTGCTTCGCGATAAATTTTTCATAAGATATTTTTATATACGATTTGATGCTTTTGAATGCGCGGTAGTGGGAGCACGTGCGGGCACCTAGTACTTGCTTTATTTTTATCAATAAAGAAGTAGTTATAAGATTTATCATTTCATGCCCATATGGGTAAGTAATAGCTGTGCGCTCTCTTGTGTTTTGAATTTTTCCGAATTTTATCAGTGTGCACACGTCCATTAGGAAACATCCTCGTGCAGTTTACTTTTTGAATGTAAATAACTTTGATAGAAAAAATTCTAACACCAGAGATCGAGATCGAACAGCCATTATCAGAAACATAAATTCTGTGCATGTTTAGCATTCACATGCCATAGGTGTTGTAGAAATTTGATCAGATTAACCACGGTTGTTCAGAACACACATATCTAAACTTCAAAAGCACAAGATTTGTTTATAGTGAATCTATTCTACCGTCGGATATTCCAAGTTGATCTAACCAAATGGATGTCTTTAAACTATTATTTTTGGAATTGATTCTTTTTTCTGCGAATGCAGCTCCATTGGCCGGGCGTAAGTACAACTTTTATTCAACTTGGACTCAATCTCTAAAATCTTTAGGCAGTTGCTTGACAACATATTCTTCGATTAGCATAGAAGGGAACGACTTAAATGGTGTAGTCGGACAAGCCTCCGATTGTTGTCAAAAATGTCAGGTCAATACCCGTTGTAGAGCATACACTTGGACAAGTTTCAATGGTGGCACTTGTTGGCTAAAAAATGACACCCAGCCAC
>JAQGCP010001651.1:0-11917 GCA_034699885.1 Acrobeloides thornei | reverse complement strand
TCACTTATGTGGGTAATTTTATGCGAGGAATCGAGGTTAGGGTTCAACTTTGACACCTCGGGACTTAGCGCAATCGATTCATCGCATAAAATTACCCCCAGAAGAGATCTTTTCGACACTTTATTTTGTGTTAAAATGAAATTTTCAAGTGTTCCGTTGATTTTGATTCACCCTGTAAGTGACAATTCAGCATAAAGGAGCTGTTCAAATGCGAAAATAACATCAAAATCGTGTTTTTCGCATGAAAAATCCCTGTGAGTTTCGTTCGAAAAAATCGAGAAATTTTTTGACCCGACACAGACAGGATTCACACGCCCCCTTTAATGATATTCTGTAGGCGTACAAAAAATCCTGCCCACACACAAAAGTACGAAGATAAAAAACGTCACTGCAAAATTCATTCATTTACTTATACCAAATATTTTCGATTTATGCTAATTTCCCACTTTTGATATTGTTTATTGGGGTGTTTTTTTAATGGGTGTATGAGAGCCGACGAGCAGGTTTATGGGATCGGGTGTTTTCAACGGATTATTGCAAATCTCTAAATTCACTAGTTGTTTGGTATTGAAATGTTCCCCCAATCGAAATCAACTTGCTCATTTTTGGTCTCTCGCTAAAACTGTGTAAAAAGCGTATTTAAAAAAATGCTAAAAAATTAAGGGTATTCGTGTATTCAGGCAAATTCAAACCCGTTTCCGGACGATTTTCAGACGGCAATTTGTAAAAGTACGACTGCGGGACCCTTTGGCGTGTTCGGCGCCTCGTTTGGTGCTCCATTCGGCGCAGTCGTACTTTTACAAATTGCCTTCGGCGGGATTTATAGTTCTGTCGTGTCGCGACAGAACTATAAATGTCGTACGGCATGTCATACCACACATAGTACCACACGCCGTACGACAGCGTTTATAGTTCGGTCGTACGACGCGTCGCGACGGAAGTATAAATAACGCCTTCTAGATGGCAATTTGTAAAAGTACGACTGCGCCGAACGGGGCTCCGAACACGCCAAACGGGTCCCAATTAGGCTTAAGCCTACGCCTAAAACCTAAGGCCTAAGCTTAATTGGGACCCGTTTGACGCAGTCGTACTTTTACAAGTTGCCTTCCAGATAGCGTTCGGAAACGGGTTTGAATTTTCTTGAATATTGACACAAAAACCCTGAATTTTATATTTTTTGAAGAATTTTTCGATTTTGACGAATTTTCAATTTTTACGAATTTTTCAATTTTGTCAAATTTTTGAAGAAATTTTTAATTTTTGATGAATTTTTTCAATTTTGATCAAATCTTCAATTTTGTCGAATTTTCAATTTTTGATGAATTTTTCGATTTTGACGAATTTTTCGATTTTGACGAATTTTTCGATTTTGACGAATTTTTC
Organism: Acrobeloides thornei; assembly: GCA_034699885.1. NCBI lineage: Eukaryota > Metazoa > Nematoda > Chromadorea > Rhabditida > Cephalobidae > Acrobeloides > Acrobeloides thornei. The sequence goes on along the minus strand of JAQGCP010001651.1, from coordinate 10,534 downwards.
GATTTTTGACAAATTTTTCAATTTTGTCAAATTTTTGACGAAATTTTTAATTTTTGATGAATTTTTTCAATTTTGATCAAATCTTCAATTTTGTCGAATTTTTCAATTTTTGACAAATTTTTCAATTTTGACATTCTTCAAATTTTTCTTCTTTGATCTCTATTGAACTTTTTTACGCCCTTTGACGCATTTTCCCAATTTTATGAGCACATATGATTTTTGAGGTATTGTCTCAATATTTACGCGTTGACGCGTTTCCCATTGATTAAAAAACCGTTAAAATCGCCTCCTCCAAACTGCCGGGGCCGATGCTCGATCGCTGCTCTGAATGGTCCTTCATCTATTTATTCCTGGCATGCTTTATGCATAGAAGAAGGCCTGCTTTTTGTCTGAGGTGCTTATTCAAACGGCCCCACCCGTTCGATTTCCCTTATCGATTCCTGTGCTCTTGCATACGGCTCATATAAAGACGGAATATAGTACATAAATTCCGTATTAGTAATTTTCTGGAGAACGGCCATTCCTCCCGGCCGGTCATTTTCGCTTGTCAAAGACACCACCACCGATCGAAGAACCTTGTTCATCAATCGGCTTGTTATCCAATTTGAAATCTTTGAGCGCGGCCTCGTTTAGTTTCATCTTCGAGCCGGGTCATACTTATATTTGTCGAAATATTCGGTAAAAGTCGCTTCCTTTTTAGTCCCTCTATTTAAATTGTAATGGAGGACGAGTGGGCACCGATCTTCAAGGAAGACCTCTTGTTCTCGGATGTGCAGTTCCCGTACGCAACTACCTCGAATATTGCTGAGGACGACCGTGTCTTTCAAAGTATGTTCTTATAAATTTAAAAGATGCAGGGGGAGTGGAGAAGTCCTGGCAAAGGATGTACGAAGTCCTGACATGGGATTCGATTTTTGAAGACAAAAAAATTTAATTTTGAGCAAAAAACCAGCGCCGCAAGTGATATTTTTTTTTGAAAAAATTGCGTTTTTAAGCTGAAAATGCTCAGAAAATTACAATTTTTGTCTAAAAAAATGGGAATTTTGGTCTTTTTTTGGTGAAATATGGGAAATTTTGAACATTTTTGGTGAAAAATCTTCTTTTTTTTATATTGAAGAAAAAAAACCAGCGCCACTGGCAAAATTTTTTTTCGGCAATTTCTTGTTTTTATGCTAAAATGCACGATTTTTGTTGAAAAAATGGAAATTTTTGACATTTTTGTGACACAGAAATTTTTTGTGAAAAAATCTAATGGGAGACCATTGGATTTTTTTTAAATTTGGGTAAAATCATAAGGGGAACCCTTATGATTTTACCCAAAAAAATTTTTTTTAGATGATCTCGGCTCATCGGGAATTTCACCCTGCTCTTCTGTCTCCTCACCCATGGATCACTCGGCAACGGAATTACTGATCGCCTCCGCACTTGAAGGTTTTGATGGCCCATTTTTGCCGTTGTTCGATTCCGCTTCATTGGCATCGTCGTGTCACTCGCCGTCATCGGATACCTACATGACATTGTCCACATCGACCAACTATTTGTCAACAGATATGCCAGCGTTAATTTCGCCAATAAAAAGAGAGCCATTTCATGAAAATGTCCAAGCATCCGAGTCACAAAGTCAGAATTTTAGTGGTGACTTTGCCGTTGATTCGTCGTCGTTCGTCTTCAGACCAATACGTTAGTTTTTGATTACATACAGTAGTGGACCAAAACTTTTTACCATTGGGCGAACTTATTAGTTTTTCCTGCCCAATTTTTCTTCCCTTGGGCGAATTTTTGATTTTTTTTTTCTGCTCTTGGGCGAATTTTCGAGCTTTTTCTACCTAATTTTTCTTCCCTTGGGTGAATTTTCGAGTTTTTCCTGCCTAAATTTTCTGCCATTGGACGAATTTTTGAATTTTTTTCTGTCCTTGAGCGAATTTTTGCCACTCCCAATTTTTGGAAGGGATGATTTTGAACTTGAATCGGTCCATTTTTGGGCTCTGGAACATCATATTTACACCCAAGAGGTGAACTAAAGTCTGAATTTTAGGCCTAAGCGATGATCAAGATTGCTTATCCATGCCGCATGCTTCATCATTGAGCAGCATTGGGTCAAATAAATCAGTCTCTCCTCCCTTGAATCTGCCTTCGTTGAATCGAAAAGCTTTGCCTAGTATGGGACGCACTCGATCAAAAATGCACGATTTGGCAGTGAAGAGTCGGCTTATTACTGATCAGGTTGGTCGACATGATGACCTTTTTAAGGTATTCTAAAGTTAGAGAACAAATTGCAATTTTTCTTTTTATGACTCTCTGTTTATGATGAGCAAACTCATGATTCATTTTAAAAAGGCCTTTTAAAATTTCAAGCTTTTCTACAGTGTGGCCTAATTGAAACCGCCAGAAAAGGCAAAAACCTTGGACATCAGATTATTGGCCTACAATCAATCCATCGAACCACCCTGCTTTTTATTGAAGGGATCACTTTTTACTGCAAATAATCAATCTTATTTTTTTTGAAGATTGATTATTCGCATTTTTTTAAAACCTTTGAAATGAAATCATCGTCAGGAATTTCAATTGGGCCACTCAAAAATCAGATTTTGATCAAAATTTCGCATTTTTTCAACAAAAATGTCCAAAATCTGCTATTTTTTTATCAAAAATTTTCATTTTGCGGCATTTTGAGCTTAAAAAGGAGCATTTCTCAAACAATTTTTTTGTCTGCGGCGCAGGTTTTTTGTTTTAACTTAAGGATTTTACAAAAAATTTCCATTTTTCAACCAAAAAAAAAGAATTTTTGGGGCGGTTTCAATTGGGCCACCCTGTAATTTTCTCTTTTTTTTTCAAAAATTTCATTAATTTCTTCCGCTTTTTAAAAAGATTTAATTTGCATCTTTTCAATTATTTTCCACTTATCGCAAACCCATTGTTCATCGAGATATAAAAGTCAATTTTGAGGTCACGTACCAGTTTCGGCCTCTCTAACACGAGATCTTTATCAAAACATAGATCTTGATTTTGTTACCTTAGCGCATAAATCAAAAACTACTTTAGGAAAAAAATTAAGACATGTGAGACAAGAAGTTAAAAATTTTTTTCAGAATCCTAGAGGTCAAGGCACAGTCTTTCTGTCAGCCGAAGAAAAGAGGACCCTGATACAAGAAGGTACTTTAAAAAGAATTATAATAATATATGTAAAATGTTTTTTAGGGTATCGGTTGCCCACGAAGCTTCCATTAACTCGGGAAGAAGAAGAAGCACTCAAGATTGTCCGGCGTAAAATCAAGAACAAAGTAAGGAAATAATAAAAATTAAAGAGTATTTTGCATACATGTATAAGTTGGGTGTGGATATATAAATAAGAAGGGGGTATAGAACATAAAGGTATCCCCCTTATTGGACAAAATTATAAGGGTCCCCGAAGCTACAACACAAAAGAAGGACCACCCACGTGAAAAAATTTTCGAAAATTTTTTTCCTGGAAATAACACTTCTAGGGGAAAAAACATGCAGAAAATCTGAATTTGACATTTACGAAGCGAAAAATTCTTTTCTGATTCAGGGAAGGCCCGTGTATTGAAGCGAAAAGTCACACAAATGCGATTTTTGCCTAAAAACGACTCCTTGTGAGGATAAAAATGTGCGGGAAGTCCGAATTTGACATTTATAAAATTCCACCTCGGATTCAAGACTAGCTGTATATCGAAGAGAATTTTCGAGAAAGTCATTTGTTAATCAGATTGAATCATTCGTTAACTACAATATTGAAAATAACGTTGTTTTTAGATCAAAATATGTTATTTTCTCGTCGATATATACAGCTTTTCTTGAATCCGAGGGATTTTATAAATGTTCAATTCGGATGCTCCAGCACATTTTTACCCTAAAAGGGGTCATTTTTAGGCAAAAATCGTATTTTTGCGACTTTTTGCTTTAATACACAGGCCTTCCCTGAATCAAGGAAGTGTTTTTTCACTTCGAAAATGTCAAATTCGGTTTTCCCGCATGTTTTTACCCCTATAAGGGTCATTTCCAGAAAAAATTGGTGCTCCTCCCCCTTATGTTTTTTTCTATGTTTCTAACCCCAAACGACGAAGGGGATGAATATATCCATCTCTTGTTCATGTATGAAGCAATTGAGAATCTTTTAGCTAAGCGCTCAAGAAAGTCGCCGCAAGAGAAAGGAGTATATGGACCAGCTAGAACAGAAGGTGCATGCCTACTTTTCCGACAACATTTCCCTAAAAATCCGTATCAAGCAGCTAGAGACCACGAATCGAGAGCTCATGGGTCGTGTGCGGAAGTTAGAATCGGCGCTGGACGCCGCACAAAGTCAGCCAGTTACCGACCCGCAAAGCTCCTAAATAATTTATGAAGATAGATATTTTTGTAATTTTCAAAAAATATGCTTTTGTGTTATACATGGTGTTCCAAAAAAACCGCCATTTGGTCATTTTTTGGCGAAATTGTTCAAAAATTTTCTCTCCAAAATGACTTACTAGGGGTATTTTTATGCGAGAAATCGATTTCGCGCATCGAAAACCTTGGAAACACCTTCCAGTTCATGAAATTTGTATTTTTTTCAGTTATTTTCGGTAGGAATTCCTACTTGAAAATTGAATATTTCATGGTCTGAGAGGCGTTTTCAAGGTTTTTTCGATGCGCGAATCGATTTCTTGCATAAAATTACTCCTAATGAGTCATTTTGGAGGAAAATTTTTTGTAATTTTCGCCAAAAAATGACCAAATGACGGTTTTTTTGGAACACATTGTAATTTTACTACTTTCTATTCCTTGTCTACATGTATTTCTAATGTATTAGCGAAAAATTCTGGATCTAGTTGTATTAGCGAACAATTCTGAATCTAACGTTGGACTCCCGCAGGATCGAACCTGTGGGAGTCCAACGTTGCTTAACTTATCAGGTCGAACGGGAGTGGCTTTCTTATCCATTTCGCCAAGTAGCTGACATTTTTCGTCAAGCTAGCCATAAAAACGTTATGCTGACCATCGACAAAACAGGCCTAGATTTTCACTAACCGACCCGAATAGTGAGTCTTTAGTCGACTATGTTGCTGCCCATGTATGATTCAGTTATCAAAAAATATTTTGCATACTCCTAAAACTTGATAAAGTGAAGTGATATATAAGCCTGGTGATCTTCTCTCTAACATTCAAACAATTCTGCCTCTATCTAAATTTCTCTTACACATTGTGATTTTGTCCTCCTGTGATAACCAGATAAAACGGTTCAATATCTTTAGGATCTATATACACACATATAGTTTTATTTTCATGGTAGTGCCTTTTTTGAATTAACATTTTTTTATTTATGGCTTGGTTGATTGGTTCAATCTGTGTAACATTTACATGTTTTAAAATTTTTTTCCTCTAATGCATAATTTTTTACAAATTGTTATGGTATCAAAATCTTCCATTGTTAAAGGACCAGTCCACTCGGCAAAAAATACTATGAAAAAGTATAGTGTTTTTTTCTGATTATTCTCAAGAAGGGAATGAAAAGGCGAAATCAGAAAGTTCATGAAAAATGAAGCATTTTTTGTTTTTACAGCATGTTCTGAATCGTTGTAGTTTTCGAGATAATCGCGTTTGAAGTTGGCGATTTTTGAAATCTGTTTATTACAACGAAAACATGAACGCAGTGAAAATTTGGCATACACAATAATGGGATGAACAAGAACAGGACACAAAAACGGGATGATAGAGGGAATTCGTCCCTGAATCAATAAAGTTGTGTATTGACGCGAAAATTCGAAATTTCGTAAGTCGATGAAAAACGAAATTTTTTTAAATTTTCGCATCAATGCACACTTTCATTAATTCAGGGACGAAGTTCATGTTTTCGTTGTAATACACAGATTTCAAAAATCACCAACTTCATACACCATTATCTCAAAAACTACAGCGATTCAGATCATCCCATAAAAACAAAAAATGCTCTATTTTTCATGAACTTTCCGAACATATAATTTTTTCATAGTGTTTTTTTCTCGATTAGACTGGTGCTTTTAAAATTCGAATATTTATTATGTCTAGGAAATTTTAGATTTTAAATTATTATAAATCGATAAATTTTGTTGAAAAATTCTGTAATCCTGAAAAAATAGACATCATCAGGAAATTATACATCCCATAAAGTTGGCCAGTTGGTAGACCAATAATTTTTTATCTGACTGGACAACAACAAGTTTTTGGGGCCATTGAAAATAACGGAGTTACGCCATAACTTGTAGTTGCGCAGTCTTCTCATGTTTGGCGCGTGTTCAGCCGTGAGTGACGATTTCACTCTTTTCCGGCAATGGAGAAATCGTGGTAATCCAGTTCAGTGACGGATTACGAGTGCGTTTACATTGGCAAAAAACGGGAAAAATTGCGCAGATCTTCAATCATTATTATGTTCTTTTCGTTTTCACCACTTTTTCTAATTCTGATCTTTGATGAATCTCGGTAGGTTTTATAGTATAGTTCCCCCAATGTCCAATTTGAGACTACATGAGACATATTTTACAGGGTGAGCAAAAGAACCGTATTTTTGCGTTTTTTGGGGAGAAAAATTTTTTCAAAAATCACCTATAAGGGGTATTTTGATGCGATTTTTGAAAAATTTTCGACAAAAAAAAGCAAAAGTACGATTTTTTTCAATTTGAAAATTGTTTTTGGTTATTGAAACGAAAATTCTAATTCATGTTTTGGGATTTACTTGTTAGATATGTTACGGGGAAATCTGAACTGATCAGATTTTTCTCGGGAAAAGGCTTAGCTTTAGGCTTAGGCTAAGCCTTTTTCCCGGGAAAATCAGATTTTCCCGTAACAGATACATATTTAGGAGCTACTGCACTTTGTGTCCCACTTATGAAGTCAAGTTCAAAATTGGATTTCATGAAGTTGAGACCCGAAATTTTGTCTAAAAATGAATTCTATAGAGGCAATTTTATGCGAGGACTCGATTGCGCTCGTTTCCGAGTCCTGAAAATGCCTTCCTGTCCCTGATTCAGGAAAAATTAGGTTTTTGAATCGAAAATGGTCAATCAGGGTACCATTTTCAGGAATCGGGAATGAGCGCAATCGATTCCTCGCATAAAATTGCCCTTATAGATGCCATTTTTAGTAAAAATTTCGGGTCCATGAAATCCAATTTTGAACTTGACCTCGTAAGTGGAACACTTAAATATCCCATATTTATAGGTTAGCATCGGCGCAGGTATATGGGAGCAATTTTTTGACAGCTCTTCGAGGTTACGGTAACGATGTGTGTCGTTTCGTTTCATGTCCCGTTGGACAATACTGTTGGAACGGAGTCTGCCAAGCCAGCAATATGGGTTTAGGCGGTGGCCTGACTGGGGATACTTTCACCAACAGTCTTATAGGTCCAAATAAACGTAAGTTTGAGCTTTTTTTCACATCTTGTATCTCCAATTTAAAGTATGCGCCGATTCCGTAGATTGTTATAGTGGACAGATATGTCAGGTTGGTAGGTGTATATTTTCTTCCGGCTTTGGGAACTATGCAGCTGGTTATGGAGCATTAGCTGGATCTTATTTAGGAAGTTATTATCCATTGGTAACAGGTATGACTTTTTACGAAGCCAATTGGTCTCGTGGGTATAAGAAAAACCGGAATTCGGCGAAATTTTTTTCAAAAATGACACTATTAGGGGTAATTTTATGCGGGAAATCGGTGGTGAGCATTTTCAACGCTTCTTTGACCCTAAATCGGGGAATCGGAGTGTGTGTATTGAAGCGAAATTGTTTAGATTTTCTGTCTGAAAATGATCTTTCTGGGGGTAATTTTATGCGGGAAATCGATTGCGCGCATTCTCGAAGCTTGAAAACGTGTCTTTGATCATGATTCAGGGAAATAATTTTCATTTCATCACACACGTAATTCCTTGAATCATGATCGAGAATGCATTTTCATGCTTCGAAAATGCGCGCAATTGATTTCTATCATAAAATTACCCCTCATAGTGTCATTTTTGAAAAAAAAACTTTGGGGTCAAAAAACATGAAAAAATCGCCTAAATTCCGGTTTTTTATACACTCTGTAATTTTAGTCCCTTCTGGGGTACAAGCATGCACATTAATGCAAGAATGCATTAACGGCCAAATTTGTGTAAATGGATATTGTTCACAAAGTAACGTGGCTATCATGGGGTCTCAGGCTGCCCAAGGTCCAACGAGTAAGTTTTTCTAAAATTGTTTTTGTCCAAAGAATTTCTATAGCTTGTGCAACTGGTGCGGTGTGTCCGATTGGTCAATATTGCATGAATGGAGTTTGTATACAAAATTACTTTTCCACCACTTTCGGTAAGAATAACCCCGAAGAAATTCTGGGCACTATTACTTTTTTCACGTTTTTTATTTGAATTTTCTCTCAAAAATTGCATTTTGATGCCGTGTGGCGCAAGTATAAGTCCTGCATAAGAGTGAAAAAATCAAAATGCAATTTTTGAGAAAAAAATTCAAATTCTATGCTGGAAACTTCCATTTGGAAAATTAACAAGAAAAAATTTTCCGTTTTGTAAATAAAGAGGAATTTTGTAGCTTGTGCAAGTCTTCTATATTGCCCAGCTGGTATGAATTGTCTATTAGGTCGTTGTATTAGCAATGGTTTGCAACCTGGCATGTTTTGGGGCAAGAAAAGAAAATGATTCATGGACAAGCTATTTGATTTTTGTTTTTTAACTTTTGTATGTATGGAATGATCTATCTATCTGCATAAAAATGTGATTCAATAAATAATTTTTTAAATATTTTACTTGTTATTTGCCTAAGTTATTTTTATTCATACAGCGAAAATTTTTTTGGCATTCTATTGATAAATATAAAAATTACTATTTTCTTTTCACATGAAATCTATCCTTGAAATCTGCGACTTGACGTGGATCTTCGTTGAAATTCCTTTTAGACAGGACTCGGAATGAGTCTTATTTCTAAGAAATGTTCTTATTTTGACCATCAGAAACTGAGTGATTTTTTAAGATTCCTATAGAAAATCTTATTTTTGGGTCAAAAATATTAGTATTTTTTAATATTCTTATAGAAAATCTTATTTTTTTTATCATTTTTTCTTATTTACAATTTTTTCATTCCGAGCCCTGCTTTTAGATTTTTGCTCTTTTTTAGAATGCCTGATTTTACAAAGAGCTTTTTAATTATTTACGGCTCACAAACAGGCCAGGGTGAATCTATAGCGGAGCGAATTTATAGCCAGACTAGTCAAATGGGTATGGAACCCAAACTATTTTGTATGAACGAAATAAATAACCAGGTAACACAAAATTGCCTTTAAAGTTTTGTGGCTCTAGGACCTTTCTCAACTCAACGAAAAAACGGACTTTTCTCAACGAATGTATTGGAAAAAACTGGAATTGGGCGATTTTTTCGACCCAAAAATTTTTTTCAAAATCCTATAAATGACCCATAAAGGGGTAATTTTATGCGGGAAATCGATTGCGCGCATTCCCAAAGCTTGAAAATGCTTCTCAGATCCTGATTCAGGAAAGTAAGTGTGTATATAAAAGTTAAAAATACAAATTTACACACTTACTTTCCTAAATCAGGATCTGAGAAGCATTTTCAAGCTTCGGGAATGCGCGCAATCGATTTCACGATACAATTACCTTATATGGGTCATTCAGGGGGCGAAAAAATGGGTGATAGCACCCAAAATTCACCCACCCATCACCCAGTGGGTGGCATTACCCACATCAACTATCACCCACTGGGTGAATCACCCATCACCCACTACTGGGTGATGGGTGATTCACCCAATGGGTGATTTGGGTGATCCATCCTGGGTGATGGCACTTTTTCGCCCCCTGGGGTCATTGTAGGATTTTTGAAAGGAAACATTTCGGGTCGAAAAAACATTAAAAAATCGCCCAAATCCGGTTTTTTATACACCCTGTAAATCTCAATAAAAAATTGCCTGAATTTCAATAAAAATTCGTGTTTATTGAAACGATTGCAGGGCAGCATGTTATAAATCGTTTCAATAAACACGATTTTATTGAAAATCAGGCAACGCTAGCTGTCGGAAATTCGATTTCCGACGTCGGAAATGCGTCGCAGTCGTCGGAACTATTTCCGGCAGCTAGCGTTGAGATAGCGCTAGTTAGCGTTGACATGAGCGAATTCAAAATTTTCATGTAAAGCAAGAAACTTTTTAAAGTACAAGGGGGGACAAAAGTCCTGGCGTAAGGGGCGGTATATCCTCGCCGAAGGGGCAAAAAGTGTCAAAAATGCTGAAAAGGTGTTTTCTCGTCCAGAATTGTCGATAAAATACGTTTTTAAAATGTCAAGACTTTTGCCCCTTTGGCCAGGACTTTTTAAAATTTTTTTAGGCGAGGATACACCGCCCCTTACGCCATGACTTTTGCCCCCACCCCTTGTATAGGCAGAGTCACCTAAATGGAAATTCAAAAATTTTGTTCAAGTCCTTATATTTAGAGACTATCATGAGTTTTTGAAAAGTTCGATCTACTCCAAAATAACTTTTTTAAAGCATGTATGGCAATTGTAAT
>JAQGCP010001650.1:0-11921 GCA_034699885.1 Acrobeloides thornei | reverse complement strand
TCTAAAATTTTCATATTTTCGCTTCAATACACACCCTTATTTCCCTGATTCAGGGTCAGGGAAGCATTTTCAAACTTTGGTAATGCGCGCAATCGATTTTTCGCATAAAATTAGGGGTAGAGTCATTTTTTGCAAAAATTCAAAAAAATTTTTTCGCTACCGACGTATCGTAATTTTATCCCTTCCCCCTTTAAAAGGGGGAGGGGTAAAATTTATACATGTTTTCAATTGTAGAAACATGCATGTACATGTTTTCGTTGTAATACACAGATTTCAAATTTCGCCAACTTTACACGTGATTATCTCGAAACCGTTAGCGATTCAGGACATGTTGTAAAAACAAAAAATGCTCCATTTTCATGAACTTTCCGAATATCAACAAAAAGTGCAACTTTTTTTTCCGTTTGAACTGGTCCCTTAAGATTCTTTATCTATCTTCCTTGTTCTAATCACTTCATCGTGATGGACTTTAAAGATTGACTGCTCTAGCACATAATTAAACAGATTTCACGTGAATTTTTATGTGGATCAGTAAACTCGTGTTCAATACTAAAAAGAGAGAACATTTGTGGTATAAAAAATACAAAAAATGATACCGATTTAAAAAATCATGTACAAACGAGTGCAAGAGTACCTAATTTTGATAAATAATACACGGGGTCGACCAATGGAGGGGGGAAGAACTTTTTTACTTTCCATGGAAAACATTTTCCCCTGGTAGATCAGAGCAGAGGATTGGTAACAGGGCTGAACCGGATGAAAAAAATTACCGGATACCACTACCGAAAACTTAACGGATGAAAAAAATTAACGGATTACCGCTACCGAAATTCCGGTAAGCCCGAAAATTACCGATTTACCGCTACCGAAATATCGGTAGCGGTTCACCCCTGGGCTGAACTGGATGAAAAAAATTACCGGATACCGCTACCGAAAACTTAACGGATAAAAAAATTAACTGATTACCGCTACCGAAATTCCGGTAAGCTTGAAAATTACCGATTTACCGTCATTACCGCTACCGAAATATCGGTAGCGGTTCAGCCTTGATTGGTAACCAAAGACGTAGCTGGGATTTTCAAAATCTGTATTTTAAAGTTTAAAAAATGAAACATATGTAGAAAGTCATTTTCAGGCAGAAAATTTAAAATTTTCGATTTTCGCTTTAATACACATACTTCGATGCCCTGATTCAGGGTCACGGGGATGCGTTGGAAATGTGCGCAATCGATTCCCCCACATAAAATTAGCTCGAATCGAGTCATTTTTGAAAAAATTTCGGGTTGACAGAACATCAAAAACTCGCCCAAATTCCTGTTTTTTTTTTCATACACCCCTATAAACAAGTATCGTATCCGCCATAAAAAGTGATAAAAAAGGAAGAAGTATGTGGAATGTACTTTAATAGAAAGTAGCCAATCATGAAGAACTGACATTTCTTCTATGCATCAACGACTCCATGGAAAGAAATGATTTTACACAGATTACATCCCTCAAATTTCCCAAAACCATTATTATAGAGATCTCAAAATTTCCAGTCCTGATGGCTTTATACGACTCGAACACATTTCAATCTTTTTAGGTACAACAACGACATGCGTGTCGATGCCAGCTATACAACATGCACTCGTACCGATGAGGATGAAAACTGCAGCAATAGCCTAGGCAACAAATACACAGCTGATGATCATCTCCACTATTTCCAACACAATGTTGGCGAGTATGGGCAAAACAATTGCGTTGATACACCGGATCAAAACAATGGTGGAAGCACTACTGTTTCATCAATCATGAAAACTTTTTTCCTTGTTCAACTCTTTTTCATTTTATCAATTTTATTTATATAATGCTCATATAGAAATTTACAATAATAAAAAACAAACAAAGAAGCTTAACTTCATATGTATGTATATAATTAGCCTTAGAGGTAAAAAAAATATGAACAAAAGATGAACATAGACAAGATAGTTTAATACATATCCCGACAAAAATTGTGGTTCAACACCGGAATCAAAAAATAGAATAGAAATTTATATATACAGGGTGATTTCAAAAAAGAGAATTTTGCGATTTTTCAAAAAAAAATTTTATATAACACAAAGCCGAACCTTGAAAACGCTTCCCTGAGCTGAAACTCGTTTTCGCTTCAATACACATCCCTATTCTCTGAATCAGGGAAGCGTTTTCAAGGTTCGGCATTCGATTCCTCGCATAGAAAAACTACTGTTATCTTGGTGAAAATTAAAAACTTGAAAAATCGCAAAATTCTCTTTTTTTGAATCACTCTAGAAAACAACCTCATAAAAACAGCTTAAAGCCTTAATAAATTGTTTTATACATTTTGCTTTATCAAACTGTTAGATTTGCCACGGCTGCAGCAGCAAGTTGTCTTTCTCGTAGTGCTAGTGAGTCGGCCAAAAGCCTCGTCTGTGAGTCCAACCCGTTCAATTGAGTTTTATTCGAAGATGATTGTGTTTGGCTCAAATTGAGTAATTGATTCTGCAAGAAAACCGATGATAACGTTAGGCCGGAGACGGATTGAGCTAGTTGGGTGGCGTCGACTTTGGTGGTCGGCACGTTGGTTTCGCCTAGCTTGGACCGATTGATTGCCCATTGCACATTGTGGTTTTGTTGTTGTGGGAGATTTTGAGCTAAAAATTACGAAAAATTAATTCTCGGATTAAATGAAATGGGGCTCAAAAGTTTGAAAAATTTTATTTAGTTCTACTGAAAATGCATCCCTGATTCAGGGAAAACCTATGTATTGAAGCGAAAAGTTGCAAAAAACTCTCCAAAAATTACTTAAGCCTAAGCCCAAGCTTAAAAGTGCGATTTTTCAACTTTTCGCTTCAATACACAGGCCTTTCCTGAATCAGGGAAGCGTTTTTCGCTTCAAAAATGTCCAATTCGGATTCCCCGCATGTTTTTACCAAAAAAATTTTTGAAAATTTTTCACGTGGGTGACCCCCCCCCCCTATTATATTACTTCAACACTTACAATTGCTGCTAGTAGGCGTTGCTTGACAGATCGGCGAAGTTGAGATATAAGTTGTCGGCGATGTCGACAAGTTGGATGTATATGTTGGCTGTGGCCGAAACAGACTCGAATTTTCGGAGAATGCCTGCATTGGGAATGCCATGTTTTGGCGCATTTGAATTTGCACAGGAATGGATGCTTGTGGCTTTAATGGTATGTTGACACCGGCTAAGCTACGGAGAATATCATTTTGACGGCGGACTTCTTCCGCTTCCATCTTCGACTCTTTCAATTGGACTTGGAGAAGTGTGATATAGTCGATGGCACGCTTGAGGATCAATGCTCGTGACGACTAAAAAAAATTTTTTTCAACTTTTTGTATATCAAACTCAGAATTTTTCCCAGCTTTGTTTATGAAATTGAGCAAAAGTTTTCGGTCCCGACCGGGACTCGAACCCTGGATCACTTGGCAATCGTCCAAGTGCACTACCATTGTGCTACCGAGACCTCCAACTGCTGCTCGTTCATTTTTTGTGAATACTTGGATGTGTAGGTATGTAGGAAAACTAGTTTTTCGAATTTCGTATTTCCCCCAAAATTTTTTTCTATCTCCATCTGTGCTATATATGATTGTTTGTTGCATCATTCTAATTGAAAACGTGTCTCTTAGGTGCGGGTCACGCGGCTTCAATGTGCGACTCAACGGTGCTTGGCGAAGCCAGCCGAGAAAACACGTCTCTCACATGCAATTCCGGGCGGGTGGGTCCAAAGTACTCGAGCCGCTTAAAAAAGACTGCACGTGAACGAGCACATAAAATTCCGAGAAGAGCACTCGTTCTCGATGTTTGGATTTAATTTAAGCGAGAAGAAATTTAAAATTAATAAAACTTTTTTTGAACGAAAAGTCATGCGGAGTTCTCGACTTTTTTTTAAGGTCAAGTGCAAGTTCACGTGAATTGGATGTGGAGAAAGCTCCAAAAGCTTCCCCAGAGACACAAAAAAGACAATTGAAAGCCGGCCCAGACATTCGAAATATCCGCGGTTATTTGCGTCATGCGACAAGTTTTTTGTATGTGGGCAAAGTGGCTGGCTACTGCCTTCACTTTGTGTGTTGGTAAAGGAATTCAAAGTACTATCATAGCAGAAGATTTTTGAAAAAGATCACAAACTATGATTCACTTCAAGACTTTTCTAGTAACCAAGAAAAAATCTTTTGGATCATGGGGGAACCGAACCCTTGCTAGTGTTGGTGATATCGAACTCATTGACAGTGCACCAGACCACTACAAAAAACAAAGGCAAAAAGCCACATACACACACGGGACTCGAACCCTATACCTTTAGAACAAAGAATAGAAATCTATCCAACTGCGCTATGCGACCTTATTTTCATGTTCTCTCTTTTTTTGTTATGAGCAGTTAACAAAAAGTTCTTGCATATACCAACCAGCTTTTTTTACAATTTTTTAAACATTTTTTCACCTCTTGATGAATTTTTCTTGGACTCTTTGATTGGCTTATATGAAATTAATTTTTGGACCCAACTAACAGGTGATTTTTTTCTTATGAATAGACAAGTTTTTTTACCTAATTTGTCCCACACAAAAAAACAACAAAATTTACCTTTTCGCCTTCCAACAAAGGAACGGTGTTCTTCAATGCCATGAATTGGTCTTTAATATGGTCGCGTCGGCGACGCTCCAATTCGTTGTGGTGTTCGCGACGGTCATCATCCAACGATGGAGAACTTTTGGGGTTGGATTCGTCCTAGAAATTCATTTGTTTATCAACGATTTTTTGCTTCTCGATCAAGAAATTTTTGTTTGTGATCAAAGTACATTGTATCTTTCTTTCGTAAAACTGATGAAATTTTTAGAGCAGGATTACAAGGCAACTCTTGCCTATCAGTTATTTACAGATAGAAAAAACGCTCCTATCACATTTTTGGATGTTTTTGTCATGCTAAGCAACCTATCTTTTTGCATTTTGTGCCAAATGCTACACCCAGAAAGAGAGTGTTGTGCGCTTTTCTCGTCCTTCTATCGAGGAACATAGTAAATATCTATCCTGCTCGCAAGTAATATCTTAGACTTCACGTGCACTTCATATGTTCGCTGCCTAGTTTAATGATGACTGGCTGCCTCGTATTCTCCGCGGAATCAACGAGCCTAACAGCCGTCTCGCTCTTCAACGAGTACACTTTAAGTTCATTTCAGCAAGAAAATCATATTGTGTACATATTTGTTTAAAAAATGAGGAATATGGAACAAAGTACGCAGGAAACACTACACTAGACTTAAAATTTTCACAGGAATTTTGAAACGAAAATACTAATTAGAATATATGAAAAAAGTCTCGCTCTCGCACTTTTTACGTTTCAGTTTTTCTAGTTTGATACTGTAGATATACGCAAAAAATCGAGATATATGATTGAGAAAAAGAAAAGAATTTTGAGCTAAAACTAGCTTGTTGAAGTGCTATAGGCTGACAAGCTTATAGGACTCTTATATGTTTTTTAGCTGTTAAAAAAGATTTGCAGATGAGTTAAGGAAAAATTTATAGCTTAAAAATACCATGGATGCGCTAAAATAACCATATGGAGGATTTTCTATACGATTGCGCGCATTGAAAAATCTTCCCCTTGACCCCAAATCTGCCCAAAAATTGCAACAATTCGGTTGTTTGGGCTGATCTGGGGTTTTTCAAGATTTTTCAATACGCTCAATCGATTCCTCACATAGAAAACCCCCATATGGTTATTTTAGAAAAAAATAAAAATTTTTTTGACAAAAACTTTTCAACAAAACCATGTTACAATGTTGGAGATTATGTAAGAATATCTGAAAGAAAGAGGATTTTCAAGAAAACTCAAATCACTTATACTGAAATTTTCCAAGACATCGAAGTATTCTATTTACAAGATCTGAAGGGTGAAAACATATTGGGCTACTTCTACGAACCAAATCCCCATAGCTTAAGCCTAAATCTAAGCCTAAGCCTAAGGTTGTTTTAGGAAAAATTTGCAAAAATCCACTTTTTTCAGCCATCCTGTATATAAATCAATTGTGCTCAAAAACCGCAATTTTTGCGCAATTTAACTTTCCTCTTTGATCACAAATCTGACGTACTCGAAATTTTCTACCTTTTTCCTGTTTAACTGTTCAACTTCAAAAAGTACTTACGTCACTGAAGTCGTTGTCACTTCCTTGGTTTTGGTGATGCTTCCTCTTCCTGTAAATACGAGTTGGTGGAGTTGATCCATTGAATGAGTTCGGAGTCATTTTTAGAAAGAAATTAGCACGAATTCCCAGTCAACAAGAGAGAATAAAGTGAGCGAGGAAATTGGCCAGCAAAATATCCGCTGAACGCAAAAGAGAATTTGCACACTGAAAAGGCGGAGAATTTACTCGCGTTTATTTTTCGTAAACAAAAATTCACGTGTATTATCTCGCGGTAAAAGTATCTTTAAAATGTGACTAACAAGACCAAAAAAAACAGCGCGATAATTACAGAGTGGATACAAAAAAAAGTGTTGCAAGATGGCTAAAAGAAAGTGGTACAGGATGGGACAAATGTTTCATCAATTTCTGAAAGTGAACAGGGAAGCATGCTCAAGATTTTTCAATGCGCGCAATCGATTTCTCACAACGAAAACAATGTGACCCCCCATAGAGTTAGGAAAAATTTTTTTGGCGAAAATTTGGTATACTGTTTACAAGATATGAAGGGCGAAAACATATTAGGCTACTTCTACAAACCAAACCCCCATAGAGTTATTTTAGAAAAAACTTTAAAAAATGTTTTTTGACCGAAAATCGCAAAAATCCACTTTTGTTAAGCCACCCTGTAACTTATTCAAATAACTAACAGGTAAATGGATCAAATAAATAAAAAACAAAGGAAAAAAGCGCACGATCATTTGATTAAAATGATGATTAAAAATAAAACTCGCCTATTTGTATACATCATTTGTGCATCACACATGTTCCCGGTACTATTATGCTCAGACAGATTTCGGATAAATGATCAGAAACATATGAGCGCTTGCCAATATAAGGCTACGTATGACAAAGTGAATTTCATGTGTGTACGAGACAACACACGTGCACAACTGCTCTCTGCTCGAGAAACACCGCTGCTTAACATGCTGCATGTTAAGCAAAGTCCGTCTCTGATTCATTTTGTACAACTACGACTGCAGGGTCCACGCGAATCAAATTCCATCACAGTCGACACTCCACATACACACCGTTTCACACAACTAGCTGCTCCGCCCCACTTCTTCAATCATACATCAATTCAAGCAACGCCGTCGACACACACACAGCTACCGTTGCCTCGAGTTCACAACGACGAGACATTGCAATTATAGTAGGACAACGAGCTGAATATAAACAATAGTAAAAGGGCGGAGATTTCCCATATCAGTTTCAGATTTTTATAAGTTAGTGCCAGACAAAACGTGTGATTAGAATTTAAAAGTCATGAGCTGGATAGAACAAAGGCACATGATAGTCATATGAAAGCGTACAACGTGCATACGAATTCGAAACTAAAATGCTAATCAAAATTTTAATTAGTAGCACACGTGTACAAACCTCCCCTCCCACCCAAAGTAGTACCCAAAATTGGAATTAAATTAATCCTAAGGCTTAATTTAAGGCAAGCCTAAGCCTAAATCTAAGCCTAAGGCTTAACCTAAGGCTAAGTCTAAACCTAAGGCTAAGCCTAAGCCTAAATCTAAGCCTAAGGCTTAATTTAAGGCTAAGCCTAAGCCTTAGCCTAAATCTAAGCCTAAGG
Source organism: Acrobeloides thornei (assembly GCA_034699885.1). NCBI lineage: Eukaryota > Metazoa > Nematoda > Chromadorea > Rhabditida > Cephalobidae > Acrobeloides > Acrobeloides thornei. The sequence continues at coordinate 4,144 of JAQGCP010001650.1, read as the reverse complement.
CTTAACCTAAGGCTAAGCTTAAGCCTAAATCTAAGGCTAAGCCTAAATCTAAGCTTAAGGCTTAATTTAAGGCTAAGCCTAAGCCTAAATCTAAGCCTAAGGCTAAGCCTAAAACTAAGCCTAAGCCTTAGCCTAAATCTAAGCCTCATTGCGTCACTAGACCCGAATCTTAGTTTTGCTCGTTGAAACAAACTGTAAGTCTTATGTTAAGCCTAAGCCCTAATGTATATGCTAAAAGTATAAATCTAACTCGAAAAACATCATCTTTTATAACTCGAAAAGATGAATCAAATGACACTGAAATTATCCAAATTTAAAACTATTCTGGGTTATTGAAACGAAAATTTCCAAAAGTTTTCGTTTCAATAACCAAAAATAATGTTCAAATTGGGATACTTTTGGTGTCAATTTATTCGTTTCGTCGAGGCTGTAAAAAAAGCATAAATCTAACTCGACAATTTGATCCCCCTCTCTTTTTTAAATTGTGAAAATTTCTTCATTTCTATTCGAACTAGTCGTTCTTTGACAGTTGGATTTGGTACAAAATTTGATCATGCGAACAGGCGCATAACTAACAAGACAGACATAAAATGGAACAGAAGATAGATAGAAATGTGGAATAATTCTCAGTACAATTCCCTGAAATTCACGTGAATACATCAAGTTAAACTGTTTGATCTATAACACGTTATACGTATACGACAATCCCAGCGTTTGTAGCCAAAAAATCGCATTCTCATATGAAACTAAATGTCAACAAACTATAGAGACATATGAGAAATTGAGTTGGTGTTTTCACAGGGAAATAATGGATCTAGACCGGATATAAACTTGTGACTAGTAGTTGATTAGAAACTTTATTCAACAATTTACTTCTTTTTCAAGAATATCTACAATTCACCAGAAATTAGCGGGCATCAGTTGGAGGTTTCGGTAGTGTACTTGGACGGTAGCCAGAAGGTCCGAGGTTCGAGTCCCGGTCGGATCTGAAAACTTTTGTCCTATTTCAACATTCCCTGGATTTTCACATCTTAATCAGAGCTCCACAAATGATAGCTAAAGTCAGGATATTGACACGAAAACTTGAGTTCAGCTCAAAAAGGCCGATTGGATCGTATTCAGCATACATTTTTGCATACTACTGAAATAAAATTTCAACGAAAACGAACGAAAAATGACGATTCATCAGAAATTAACGGGCATCAGTTGGAGGTCTCGGTAGTGCAATGGTAGTGTACTTGAACGGTAGTCAAAAAGTCAGGGTCGGGTCCGAAAAAATTTGCCCAATTTCAATATTCCCTAGATTTCCACGTGTTAATCCGAGCTCCAAAAATTTCCAAAAATAAGAGCTAATGTACATGGTTAGTAAAAGATTAAAGCTAAAATAAAATGTGTGAAAATGAAACGCAAAACGTGAAGCGACAATCCATAGCTGAATAATAGAAAATTGAGAACTTTTGAGCTTGTATTCACATGGAATGAATAATGTATAAGTTGCACTTTTGAGCAGCAAAATCACATTTTTTCATGCGGAACTGAAAAAATGTACATGTCAACAAACATCCGAAACATGAGAAATTGAATTGGTATACTCACAAGAACTGAATGATGTGTAAGTTCACTTTTTGTAGGAAAATTTTATAGGATCAAAACTGTTCATGAGATCACAACGGTCAACTTTGTAGAACATCACTTTTTGTAAAAAAATGTTTACATGGCAGTGCGAAGTGGCGCCAGCTACACGCATAAGATCGAGGGTTCAATCCCGCGCGGAGCCATCTCTTTTTACAGCGTCAAAAATTGAAAAATTCGTCAAAATTTGAAAAACAACAAGAGTACAAAGTCTTTTACTTTCTTTAAGAAGCAATTCGAATTCCTCATCCAAGATGGATATGGAAGTTAATCGGATTTATTCACAGTTGACGAGTGGAACTATAGATAAAAGGTAGCAGAATTTTTCATAAATACACGCTTCCGAACGATTCCCACATTTTTTTCGCTTCGTCGAATCAAGCTCCACAATTATCAAAACTCACTTGTGCAAAAACACACGGAACTAACATAAGCAAAATAGAATCAAACACACACTGACCGAACTCGTCTCTGCTTGGCAATTGACTTAGCTGCATTTTTGAAATATTATTTCCATGAGTACGGAAATACGAAAGATCAAGATCTCACACTAAAACTTCGTGTGTGAATACCAAAGTTTCGTGAACAAGTAAGACTTTTGTTTTGCACACGCGAATAGAGAATAGACCATTTTCTAATTCATTTCCAATGCTAAAAGAGCACAAAGCACATGCGAGAATTGAAGCTTGGCCGCACCAGGAACGAAATGCGGAAATGCATCACATGTGCGGAATCCAAGCCCACCCTGAAAAGACTTGCTAATTGGGCCAACAAATTGGTGTCCAAAAAGAAATTTGTATGCTTGAGAAGGAAGAATATTTGGTGCAAAAGTGTACACTCAAATGCTATCAGAAACGGAACAATGCTTGCTCTTTCATCGGGGAAGTCATCAAGGAAACAAGCAAAAAAACGTGTGAACATGGCTTAATTCGTAATGAACTAGAGAACAACGACGAAAGGATCGGCAAGAAATGATAAGAGAACTGTGGAGTCTGATATACAATGTATGATGTCAAAAATATTTGTATTGTCTATCCCTATTAAGGAACAGTCATGGTTACCACAAAAAAATTTATCGCTGAACAATTTTTTCAAGCCTAGTGTCTTCAAAAAATAGTTCAAAACAAGCATGGTGATTCCGGAAACCAATTGAAAAAATTTACAAACAAGGATATGAATATTTTCTAAAAAAATCGACTTGCAAAACCGAGTTCATGCATTTATAATCTGTCTGTTCTTGCACCTGACACATTAGATAATAACTTATTCACCAGCTTGGGGGCGATCCAGATATTACGTTATGAATTTTTTTGGACTTTTGACACCCCTCCACCCACGTTATCAAAAATGCACTAGGGTTAAAAAACTTTTTCAACTTTTCATGGATTTTTCGATTTTTGAGAAATTTTTCACGAATATCTAGATAGCCCCTTCCTCCCCCTCCCACAACATTTATTACAAAATAACATTGCAATAGCAAACAGAACGGATGATTACCTCGTTTGTCTTGTTGGCAAAAATGCCCACACATTGGAAAAAAACAAAAGGATTATTTTTCCATTTGGCTATTCAAGTGCAACAAGGTACAAAGTCCGTATGAGAAAATTTTTCAAAACAACTAGCACGACTATCACTCTACCATAATGAATTGGAAAATCAGATAGAAAACATTCGGTTTGCACGTTGGAAAATGGAGAATTCATCAATTAAAAAAAGAGGTCGAAGAGACAAATATGAAAAGGGCAAGAAATTGATGAAGATAAAAAAAGTAAATAACTAGTTTAATGGGGAGAGAAAAAAGATTGACACGTGAAAAACTTCGGCCTAGTATATATACGGTAAGGGAGTAACTTTTTGTGTAAGAACTGTCAATTTTGATGCAAGATTTTTATACCTTAGGTCCTAAATGGAACAAAAAACGTTTCCCTGGTTCAGGGAAGGCCTGTGTATTGAAACGAAAAGTCGCAGTTGGCTTCAGTTGAACGACTCCGGTGGTAGCGTGTCGATCCGTCGATGGGGTTTGCCTTATAAAATAGTCTACATAAGATATAAAAAACCTGACCTATACTAACCTTTACGGCAGGATCTCGACGGGTGCATTTGAAACTTCAAAGTGTTATATCTCCTCAACCATAAAAGATTGTTGGATGGGGTCTTTTTAAAAAATATTCTACGCATTGGGAGGAATATTTTCAAAAAAGACCCCATGCAAAAATCTTTTATGGTTGTTGAGATATAACACGTTGAATTTTCAAATGCACCCATCGTAAAGGTTACCCTCTTTAAATACATTTTCTTGAAACACATTATTCATTTTGAGCACGATTTTTAAAAAGTAAAAAAAAGTTGTTCAAAAATCTCTACACGTCGTAGACAAGTTGTAGTCTAGAATTGTATAAGCTACATAACATAACAACAACAAGAAAACTCAATCTCCAAACATCACATTGATCTGGAACACATTGAGCATAGTGGTCGTTTTTTGAGTCCCGACAGCAGCAATGTGTTTCCT
>JAQGCP010001649.1:0-11922 GCA_034699885.1 Acrobeloides thornei | reverse complement strand
AGGGCACCGGCAGCAACGATGCCAAAAAGTATGGCCCTCTCGGTACTGGTGTAGTAGTGATCGGCTGGTCTTTCGAGAATTTTTATGCGGCCATGGATTTGGCCATTCCATGTGATATTAGTTAATTCAATGTCCTAAAAAATATCGGTGATCCAAAATTGCAAAAAAAAAGTCGGGGGAAGTGGCGTAGGGAGAAGGGTCTTCTACTACTACTTCTTCTACCTAAAAAGGTTGGTTTTCCCAAATAACATAAGGGTACTCTTATGATTAGGATTTTTTAGGGATTTCGGTTCTAGAGGGGGTACGTATCCTGCCCTTTCCCTATTCAACTTGGGGGAGAAGTAGTAGTAGAAGCGCAATCTGCAGTAGAAGCTGCCTTGCAAAACATAATGCCGGAACTGAGTAAGAACATTCTGAATGGAGTGTAACGAGTAGTAGTAGTAGTAGCAGTACAAGTAGAAGAAGTAGTAGTAGTAGTAGAAGTAGTAGAAGAATTAGTAGTAGTGTAGAAGTAATAGAAGAAGTAGTAATAGTAGTAGAAGTAGAAGTAGTAGTAGTAGTAGTAGTAGAAGAAGAAGAAGAGGAAGAAAAAGAAGTAGAAGAATGAGTAACAGTAGAAGTAGAAGTAGTGTAGTAGAAGAAGTAGACGTAGTAATAGGAGTAGCAGTAGAAAAAGTAGAAGTAGTAGAAGAAGTAGTAGAAGTAGTAGAAGAAGTAGTAGTAGCAGTAGAAGTAGTAGTAGTAGAAGTAGAAGAAGTAGTAGTAGCAGTAGAAGAACAAGTAGTAGTAGTAGTAGTAGTAGTAGAAGAAGAAGTAGTGTAGTAGAAGAAGTAGATGTAATAGTAGGAGTAGCAGTAGAAGAAGTAGTAGAAGTAGTAGTAGCAGTAGAAGTAGTAGTAGTAGAAGAAGTAGTAGTAGTAGAAGAAGAAAGAATGGGGAGGGCCCTTACCTTATTTGCGGGTGCCATCTGCCACCTAGGAGAAGGGAAAAATTCAGTTTTAAAAAGCGAAAAATGACCATTGTAGCTTCAAAAACACAATTTTTCTCTAAACCAGGGCCATGGAAAAAAGATAACATGCAGATTGGGGGCAAGGGGAGTACAATTTTTATCGTTTATGGCTCACCTCAACCGTAACATTTTTCCATTGACTAATATTCCGCCCTTCCGCATCAATTGTGTCATATGTATCTTTAAACTTTTTGATTTTGTCCAAAAGATATTCTTTTACTCTTAACACAACACTTGGATCATAATCAGTCAAGTTAAAGCCTAAAATTTTAAAATTTTTATATTTCTTTATGCAGTAGACCCTTAGCTTACCATCTTTAAATTTGCTAAAGTCAATATTTCTTGGATCTAGGGCTTGTCCAGCACGCTGTGCAGCTCTATAGCTCACTTCTTTTATTATCTAAATATTGGAGAAGTAAGAAATTTCCATCCCCTCCCCCAACGTTTTCATCTCTTACTTTGGTCACAATTTTCAAAAATAATGTCGGATTACTCTTGGCAAGATCAAAGGTTCTCCAATTAAAACCGGGCGTTGGTACTTCAAACCCAGGTAGTTTGAATCCCGTATCCGGAATTTCTGGCACCTCTGGGGGTTTTTCTTCTGGTGGCCGAGGTGGGTCGAAATCGACTTTTTCAAAAATATCTAAAACAATTTTTAATTTAAAATTACAGGATGATCTAAACATGGCACATTTGCGATTTTTCAAATTTTTAAAGTTTTTTACTTTTTACCAAAATAACCCTATAAGGGTTTTTCTATGTGAAAAATCGATTGCGCGCATTCCCGAACCTTGAAAACGATTCTCTGATCCTGTATTAGCATCAGGGGTCCCAGATAAATCATACTTAAATTTATGCAAATTTGAGAACCCTGATTAGCATATTTTCGCTTCAATATCGCATCTCTTTCCTGAATCAGGGAAGCGTCTTCAAAGTTCGGCAATGCTAGCAATAGATCCCTCACATAAAAAATCCCCTATAGGGTTATTTTAATGAAGATTAAAAAATTGGAAAAAAATCACAAAAGTGCCATTTTTGGGTGCTCTGCAGATGGGTCCAGTGCAGTGTCGCAGGCAGGATTTCTCGATGGGGAGGAACATAGTAATGTCTTCCAAAATTTTATGAAAAAAGGCCCACTAGGGGGCACATGCCCCTTTGTCTACACTACTGGATGTCTCTAAAACTTTTAATCTCGGATGTCTTAAATCAAAAAAATAATTTTTCTACCTAACTGGTCTTTAAAAAAATTTGAAATTATTACCAATTCCCAAATCGATAGTAAAATTCTCCCATCGAAATTTTTCCTCGGTCATACATAAAATCGTAAAATTTAAGGTCAACATATTGGCCATCATCATAGATAGACATGCTGTTGACAAAATTAGGATTAAAATCCTATAGTTATCTTTGAGCATGTTGATCTAAATTTTTGAAGAAAAAAATTGAAAAAAAATCAAAAAATTTTCAACGAAATGCATCATTTACAGTTGAATAAACATTTCTCGTTTTTTATCGTTTAAAAGTGTATCCTTATACAATGACGAAAATTTGATTTTTTGTCATAAATGGAAAAAATTCAATTTTTGTACAAATTTCAAAAAAGTTTGTTTATTACAACGAAAACCTGCACATGAAAAATTCAAAAATTGCCGAATTCAAATGATAATATCTCGAAGTGATTAGCGATTCAAGATTTATTGTAAAAACAAAAAATTCTCGAAATTTCATGAATTTTCATACAAGTTTTTTTCACAAAATGCCCTAACAAAAATTTTTTTAAAACTTATCGTCATATGAAAATTCATGAAATTTCGAGCATTTTTTGTTTTTACAGTAAATCTTGAATCGCTAATCACTTCAAGATATTATCATTTGAATTCAGCAATTTTTGAATTTTTTCATGTGCAGGTTTTCGTTGTAATAAACAAACTTGTTTGAATTTTGCACAAAAATTCCAGCTTTTTTGGAATTTATCTAGGGAAATAATATAAAAAATGAGAAAAATTGTCAAATTTTACACATCTGAAGACATTCTTGATCAACTTATCCATTTCTATATAAAGTACTAATAAACAGAGAGAAGAATTTTTTAGTCGACCTTGGCGAAACTCGACCACAAAACCTGTTCATTAGGCAGTACACAAAAAAGTGGACGGCATGAATAAATACCGACAGGGTGGCCCAAAAAATTGAAATTTTCGTGATTTTTTCATGAATGTTGGACTCGAAAATGTTTTTCTAAAAATGACCCGTATAGGGGTAATTTGATGCGGGGAATCGATTGTGCGCACTCTCGAAGCGTGAAAACGCTTCCTTTGACCCTGATTCAGGGTAACATATTGAAACAAAAATGAAACAAATTCGGATTTTGACCGGATATCTGACTATCTAAGGTTTTTCTATGCGAGAAATGGATTGCGCGTGTTTTCGATTTATGGAAGGGGTAGGTGTATTCAATTGTCCGAATTTTTTTCATTCTCGCATCAATACGCTACCCTGAATCAGGGTCAAGGAAGCATTTTCACACTTCGGGAGTGCGCGCCATCGATTCCCCGAATCAATTACCCCTATAGAGATCATTTTTAGAAAAAATTTTTTTCAAAATTCATGAAAAAATCACGAAAATTTCATTTTTTTTTGGACACCCTGTACCTACTACCAATACACAATTGTTCCTAATTGTCTTGCCACTATGCACATTTTGGTCCCGGTATAATGTCCTAATATGTTTGTCTATATTTTATCGAAAGTGTGCAAGTTGTTTAGAGAAAGAGAAAAAAACGGAAAAATAATTGCTGCTGTCAAATCTGGTTTGAATCATCCCGGGTCGGCGAGAATTTATGAGGTGAGAATTGATGAGGAGTGGGAAGAAGAATAGGATTATGCTGTTGCGAAACTTTTTGAGTCGTATAAAAAATTTTTGTGCAAAAATCTTCTTCTATATAAAACGTGTAATGTCTGTTCGTTCGTGCGAACTAACTTTTGAAGGTGTGATCTAAACCTTCATAGCGATATACCATGTAAAGAGGACGAAATTCTAAGACGTTTGACACCACTTTTGTGAAATTTAGTGGAAAATTTTTTTTTCGATTTTTTATTCCTTGGGGGACCAAGGTGAAAAAATCGAAATTTCAAAAATCGGCTGATCTTTTGTACTCGTGGTGTTTCGATATGGGGTAGTCGAATTCGAAAGAATTTTTGGATTTTGAGCGCAGGAAAGGGTCGAATCTGCCAATTTTCACATTAAATTTTGAATTTTCTAATGGATCGGTAGTTACAGGACCACGAAAAACAAGAACCACGAAAATAGTTTTTTGTTAAAATTAGCCTATCTTGTAGAGCACAAAAGCACGTGTCTGATTTTCTTCTAACTTCAAAAATTTAATAAGTTACTTTTAAAGAAATCTATTAGGCTACCTTTAAAAAATTTATTTTCGTGGGACTGGTGCTTTAAAGAAAAATTTCATAATAAAAAAACCTAGGTTAAAATAAAAGACTAGTTTTTGTATTTACTTATTCACTAGTTCCTACTAATAAAAATTTTGTAATAAGTGAACGAAACTTGAAGCCTTGGAGAAGCTAATGTTGACATTATGATACAAGCATTTTTGATAAGCACTTAGATAAAAGGAAATTCAAAAAAAGAAAAAATTTTGCAGGAAATTACGAATTTTACGAGCTCTTCTTTTAAAAATTCACGGTGAAAAAAAATTTTTTTTTAAGTTTCTGAGATATGAAACAAGAAAATCGACCAAAACCTTGTTTTAAAACACAAAATTTGGCAACTGGCCAGTTTACACATCAACACTTCCAAACTTTGCTGCGCCATTTGTTTGGCCACTATATTCAATCCCGTCTAATCTTTGCCTCAGTGCAAAGCAAGAATAAGAAAAGATGAAACTTAGCCTTTCTTTTCCTTCTGGACGAAAATTAGATGAAATGAGTCATTCGGGCAAATTGCAGAAGAACATATTAGAATAGAAAAAGTGAACAAGATTGAAGACAATGGAAATTAGTTGAAAAAAAGTTTTGAAAGAATTGATTATTTTTCCTATTAACGTTCGCAAAATTTCGGCTAATGGGAAACGAACCCTCACTTTTCAAGATGAAAAATCTGCAGCTCGAAGTTTTCGATTTTGGTCGCTGGAAGTTACCCCTACAAAGGGTATACCCAGGTGTGCCAAGTCTGCTGATTTTTCAGAAAAGTGCTGATTTTTCAGTATCAAATCTAATTTTTGAGATGCGAAATTTTGTCAAATTTATAAGAAAATTAGCATTTTTCTGATTTTTGCTCCTAAAATCTGATTTTTGAAGTCAGATTTGCTTATTTTAAAAAATGCTCTTGGCATCTCAAGAGGTTTTGAAGGGGATATACCCCTTGTAGGGGTAACTTCTAGTGGTCAAAATCACAAATTCGGAGATACTACACAATAGGGTGAAAATTTTAGGGTGAAAACCCGTGTGAAAATTTTTTCGAAAATATTAAGTTTTCCGATTTTCATAAAAATTTTTGCATATACATATTTTTGGTCGAACAACAAGTTTTTGGATGAACAAAGTCGCAATTCTGTTTTTGGTAATGGCATTGGTCTGAGGAATAACAATCAGAAATCAATCAGAAGAATGATGTATTGTGAACACTAGCTCAATATTATTCAAAAAATACAAAGGCTGATTGGCAAAGGCTGAATCTAATTTAGGTCGTTTGATGCTTCGAAACTTGACATTTTGACACGTTTTTTATGTTTTTGAGGATTTCCCCAGAAATACAAAGCCAATCCTGTTAGTTTTGGTGTCGTTAGGAAGCTGGATTTCGTAGCAATCGAATGACACCAAAATCATGCCATAACTCTTTCTAGTTGCGGAAATATTGCGTAATTATTAAAAAATGTCGAAAAACTGACATTTTTAATACTAATTATGCAATAACTCCGCAACCAAAAAGAATGATGGCATGATTTTGATGTCATTCGATTGCTACAAAATCCAACTTTCTAACGACATCAAGACTATCAGGATTGGCTTTGTATTTCCGAAGAAATCCTTAAACACTTTAAAAGTTTCGAAAGGTCAAGTTTCGAGACATCAAACGACTCTAAGTTGCGCATAAAATGACCAATTTGTCCATCTTCAAAAATTTTTGTACGACTAGTGAGTCCTACATTGTTTTTAGAATTTTGGGCTTTATCATTATCAGGGTAAAATCCTCCAGCTGCAAGTTGATTAGACTTAACATAGTTGGAATATGACAGCAAAGGTGTGAGCTAAGCGCGATAGGGAGTTAAATTGTTGCTATCAAAAATTTCGCTGAGTCGAATGGCATTACTCGTTTTTAAATTTTCGAATTTCTTCTAATTTTGCCACAAAAAACCGCCGTGGCGTAAAAAAGAGATTTTGGGATTTTCCAAAAGTTTTCGCGGATAACGCCATCGTGTTCCCCGCATAAAAATGTGGACATGCAAAAAATTCTCACACAATTAATTTTTTTCTCACATAATTTATTTTTTTCTTACACAATTTAATTTTTTCTCTCACATATTTTTTTCTAACGTCACGATGCCGTTATGATGCTGTCGAATTTTTTCAACTCGTAGGCGGTGAATATCCCAGAGCGTAATCCGCCCACATGTTTGTGCTTATTCATCTATTGGAGCTAAAGGTATAAAAAATCGCCCGATTGATCTTGATTGCCAGAGTAGAAGAAAGATCAGCTGCTTTGACCTTCGAGAAAAATTTTCTTTTTTTGACGTAATGCTTTGCTGGTGTTTATCTCTTTGTTATGAGACTCATATTGATCAGATTTAAACCATTTTGTCGGATTTTAACCTCATTCATAGTTAAATTTTAGTTGATAGGAATTTTTAGTTTGCTTAATAGCTTACTTCATGTTAATAAAAATGTTTAATTTTTGATAAAATCCACAATTTATCGATTTTACAATTTTTTTAGTAAACTAAAAAATGAACTTCTCATCAGGTCCTCGTAGAAAGATTTGCTATCTTTGCAAACAGCCAATTGATGTTATGGCTCCAAAAGTCGAGATTCAAAGGCAGACTGGTAAGAAGAAATTTTATAGTTCGGATATTGACTCCCTGATCCTTTTTGCACGTAAGGGGAGGGTTCGATTTTTCGAATTTCTAGTGAATACTTGGTGGTGTATCTAAGGGGCTATGCGAGAAATTGATTGCCACATTCCTGAAGCGTAAAAACTCTTCCTTGATCCTGATTAAGGGTAATATATTAAAACGAAATGAAAAAAAGTTTGGATTTTGACTCACTGATCCTTTTCCGCTTATTACACACACTCCTTCCATGAATCAGATCAAGAAAGCCGTCAAACGTCCTAACCACTTGACTATGGGCTTGCAAAAATTTTTATATTCGCGCAGATATGGACTATATCAATTGAACTTTTGAGGCTTTCTTTGTGAAATGGCTATATGTTAGTCATAAATTCTAAAATTTTAGTGCATAAAGAATGTTTCCGGTGTTGTATATGTGACGAGCATCTTCTACCTGGATATTGCGCTATGGATGATGGATTGTGCCAAATTGACTTCTTATTCAATCATTTTGGGCCGCTATGGTTTTGTCACAAGCATATGATGCTCGGCTCGGGTGAAAAGTTGGAAATGTTGAAACAGAAAATGAGAAATGCCGGTGTTAATATTGCTTAAAAATATTTTTATTGTATTGAATTTTTACATTTTCATTTTTTGACGAAAAAAGAAAATTTTTCGATTTTTGCGTTAATTCACAAACTCCATTCCTTGAATCAGGGTCAAGATAATTGAGAGAGAGGGGGAGGCAGACCCCCAAACATGATAACATAATATCCAGATGCCGATTTCTCGTTTTCTCAATCGAAAGAAACCAGATTGTGCTGGGAAACAGGGTTTTAGACGTCCAAAGGGCTAAAAAGCTAATGTACCCCGTTTTTTATTTTGACGATTTTTTCAATAACTTCAACGTAGTTTTATTTGAAAAAGAAAACCGCCACGCTGGGGGTAGCTGTTTGAAAATGTGGGGGTACTTTTTACAGTGTGTTTTGAGTTATAAATGGAATATCAAAGTAGAATTCTTGGGTCGTAAGCACTATAGTTAGTAAACTGCGATTAGCTAATTTTATTTGTAACAGTTAGACTGTATGGTGTTGCTCGAGAGTGGTTACACAAGATTGTTTATTAGCTGCATATATCGGATGTGGTTAGCTCGTAGACTAGCGAAAGGCAAAACTGAAAATGCCTTCGGCTATTCACCCAGACTAGGTGTTCGCTATACTGCCCCTCGTGTGTAGCAGTATAACTTTTCGTACAATTGTGGTTCGCACGGACTTTCCGTACAGTTATTTTTTGTATAAACACTTTTCGTACGGTACTTTTCGTACAATTATTTTTCGTACGAACTTTTTGTTTTACTAACGAAACTCGTTGTATTAACGAAAAATAATTGTACGAAAAGTAAATGTACGAAAATCTCGTACGACAAATAATTGTACAGAACAATTGTACGAAAAGTTATACTGTCTCTCGTTCAACGTAGTTTTGCCTATGGCAGCCGATATTACAACACATGAATATAATATTTCCGTGGGCTGCATATTGTTTTTAATTTTATTACGGGGGCTACATATTGTTTTTCATAGAAAAGCTAGCAATAAAATTAACTAATTTATTATTGTGTGTCAAGTTGAAAAAGAAATTCGATTTTCGCAGTAAGATATCCAAGGTGTGCCAAAATGGGAAAATGCAACAATTGATTTGAAATTTGCTTCGGGGGATTATTTAATTAGTATTAGTGTTGTGTCCCGAAATCGCGAGAATTTTTGGAAAGCTCCCTAAATATAGACCGAAATCCCAATCCCATCCCATCATGAATCCCGACGATCCCGAACTCCAAATCCCGAATAGCCATTTTTTGACGAAAAATTTTCAGTTGAGTTTGTTCGGCGCAGCTCGATTCTACTGTCACGAACAGCGGCTAAAGCCTAGCCGTTGTGAATTTGTTTCATATTAGATTTCATTGGGGCAAAAATTACACAATTTTTTATCATTTTTTATATGTTGGATGATGTATACAAAAAGCCGAAGTTAGAAGAAAATCAGACACGATCTTTTATGCTCTTGAGCCTTGTAGCTTTTTTGTTTTAACGAATATTTAATATATTTAACGAGGCAAATTACTTTTCTAGCAATAAGAAAAATAAAATCTATAAGGCTTAGTTCTATACTCAAGTTGTCACTTGTAAAACTGTTTAATATTGAAAAATGGCTATTGAAAGATTTATTTTAATAAAAATTATTTAAAACTTCTATTATTAATTTTAACAATGCTGAATTATTCTCTTGAAGTTTTCCACTCGCCTACCTTATTTCAGCTTTACTCCACAACGGTCTTAATCATGTTCGTGATTAACACTTTCTCATTTGCATTTATTTTATATGCCATTATATTTCATGGCATGGTGCTAGAAGTGTATCGTTGGCTATTGTTAATCATGTTCAGTTTAAGTTATGTTGTTGACGTTGTATTGGTTTCAGTACATATTGTACCATTATTACCTGCAGAAATCACTTATTTTGATGGAATTATAGGGAGATTTTTTGGCGCAAAATTAATATTTAGCTTCTTGACTTCAATGATTGCCATAAAACTTTTGGCATCTATGGTTGTCTTAATGTATAGATATTCGCTGACAACTACTGGAAGATTGCAAAATTTTTTTGAAAAGCCAAAAAATTTGTGGGGAACATTGTTAGTGCATGTGTTTTTGGGATTCAGCCCGATGGTTGTTTTAATTTTGGATAGTGAAGTATGTGCAAGAAATTTTTTGTATAGGAGGGGAGGAGAGTAGGGTGACCACATCGCCCCCAATTAAAAAAATTGGCCTCCATTTTTTAAATTAAAAAATTTTTACCCCTAGAATGTCATTTTTCAAAAAAATTTTTGGAGAAAGGGCTCTAATTTGCACCCCTTTAAGGATGCCTACACTTATATCGATAAAGAAGTCCCGGCATTAAAAGGATTTCCTCTCGGTTCGAATGTCATCTACGTTCCACGTGAAACCAAGCTTTATATTATTTCCGGAGCACTAGCATTATTTTTGGTTTTGGGTTGTGTTATTGGCTGTTTCTATTGCTATCAGATGTATCATGGAATAAGAAAATTGAAATCCACAGTCTCAGCAAACGTGCATCGACTCCAACGTATATTGTTCATTTCTGCTCTAATGGAAGCTATCTCAAATCAGTTATTTATTGCCTGGCCACTATTTATTGTCGATATTATGATCATTTTTCCAATACCATATGGAAGTTATTGCTGCTATATACTTTATATTACAATGAGTTCCCAAACTACGATTAGTGCAATATTGCAAATCTATTTTATTCGACCTTTTAAGAGAGCTGTCAAAGAATTGCTTTTAAAATGTTTTTCTTAAAAATATTTCGAAGACCATACAAGTGGTTAATGTACAAAAAATATGGAATTTGAATAAATAAAGTCTTTATAAAGAGTTGTTTCATAAGCACAGGTAAAAAAACGCATTAAAAACAGAATTTAAGCATTTTTTTCATGTTTTTTTGACCATGAAGTTTTCTGCTCGCCTACCTAAAATTAACAAAATTTTCCAAAACAACCCCCTGGTTTTTTTTTAGCAAAATTCAATTTTTGAACAAAATTCGATGTTTGAGTAAAATTCGATTTTGCTCAAAAATCGACGAAAATCCGAATTTTGAGCTTAGGCTTGGGGCTTTAGGCTTTTGATGGGAAAAACCCCCACTTCATGATTCGGGAGTGCGCGCAATTGATGTTCCGTCTAGAAAAATCTAAGAATCAATGGTTTTCTCATAAAAATCCGAAAATGTTCGATTTTCGCTTCAATACACACTCCTTCCCTGAATCAGGGAATCGTTGTGTCAAGGAAGCGATTTCACGATTTTCCAATGCTCGCAATCGATCTCTCGCATAGAAAACTCCGATATAGTTGTTTTGAAAAAAAAAACATCTGCTTCGGCAAACATCTGCTACGGTTTTTTGTCCCATCTTGCACAATTTTTTTCAAAAATTCTCTTAAAAACCTAATTACCTTTTTTTGGTGTATTCACTTTAATCAGCTCTGTTGAATCACTCCGTCACTTTGTGTATTTTTATCAAAAACTACTTTTCCACGTCTATAAAAGGTTTGAAATTGTAATAGATTTTATTGGTCTAACTGTTGCTTTAAATAAAATATTAAAAAGAAAATTATCTTTCTATGGCTCGGGTTCATTTTTAATCCGCTTGCAAGTTCTCATATCCGTGCCGAGGATGAAGCCTTCCTCACACGAGCATTTATAGGTGCCCATCATGTTTTCGCATTTATGAGAACACAACGCTTTGCCTTCATCGCATTCGTTCATATCATGGCACGACTTTTTATCAGTCGGGTCCAGGGCGAAGCCTTCGTAGCAGTCGCATTTGTACCCAATCATCTGGCCGACACATTTCTGTTCGCAAATCGGCTTATCTGCTAGCTCACATTCGTTGACGAAGCACTGCGGCGATTCGTCACTTCGATCTGAGCAATCATATACCCGATCGCAAACTTTGGCGTTGTCAATGCACTCACCGGATTGGCAAGTGAACTGCCCGGCCAGGCAAACTTGGCCATCAGGAACACCACCTGTGGTTGAGCTTGTACAATTCTTCTCATCTGAATTATCGTGGCAGTCGTTATCCCCATCACATTTCCACGAGTTCGGGATGCATCTATGGTTCTGGCATTGGAAGAACTCTGGTTGACAAGCCGAGTAAGTGCAATTTGCATGTTCGTCGGACCCATCCAAGCAGTCATTATCTCCATCACATTCCCATGAAGAATGAATACAGTGCTTGTTCTGACACCGGAATTCTCCTTTATTACATGCCTT
>JAQGCP010001648.1:0-11922 GCA_034699885.1 Acrobeloides thornei | reverse complement strand
GGATAATTTTGGTGTCATTTTGTTCGTCTCATTTAGCTATAAAAAATTATAGCTACAATGTTCATTTTATGAAAATTATAACACATTTATTACTTTAAATTCGTAAAATTGAAAATTTTGTCAAAATTTGAAAAATTTATCAAAAATTGAAAATTCATCAATCCAAAGACAAAGTGCATCCTTAAATTGTCTCTTTGGAGCTACTACACAATAAGGGGGGCCACTCACATGAAAGAATGTTCAAAACTTTTTCCTGGAAATGACCCCTCTAGGGGTAAAAACATGCGGGAAATTCGTTTTTGACATTTTCGAAGCGAAAAAACGCTTCCCTGATTCAGGGAAGGTGTGTATTACAGTGAAATGTCGTGAAAATCGCATTTCAAATTCAGATTTTCCGCATATTTTTACCCCTAGAGGGGTCATTTCCAGAAAAAATTTTCGAAAAATTTTTCACGTGGGTGGTAGCTCCGTCTCTTTTTAAGACAACAAAGAAATAGCGATTCCAAATCGTTGAACTCACCCGAAAGTTCCACATCTGGAGTGTCCATTACGAAGCTGAATCTCACGCAAGCCTGCAGCTCAAGCCAAACAAAATCTGCCAAAAGAAAGCCGATACCATTTCGAGATGGTTTAGTCAATCGATCCTGCGCCAAGAAACACTCCATTACCTTGAATGGTGTCACTTTTACTATCACCGAATTTCAACCGCGCATCGAATCTCCCGGCTCTCAAAAACAGAAAAAGCCATCTTAAAGGTACAATCTACGAGATTGCGCAAAATTGTTTGACCATCAAAAAGACACCTACTAGGGGGTATTTTTATGAGGAAATTTTTTGAGCTATCGCTCAACCCACACGTTTTAAAAAAACCGAGTTTTCGTGTCAATATACAAACCAATTCAAACCAAAATTTTTGAATTTTTTAACGTCAAATTTGTGTTTCTCGCATAAAAATTCCTCAAGTAGGTGTCTTTTTGATGGTCAAGCAATTTGCGCAATTTCGTAGACTGTACTTTCAATCTATTTTTTGCATTTATTTATGCTATCTCCAAAAACTACAAATATATGCATTTTGTAATATATATTCTCACTGAAATACCTCGTAAATAGAGGGTGTACCAAAAAAAGTGGAAAATTTTCGTGATTTTTTCATGAATTGTGAACCCGAAAAGTTTTTCTCTAAAAATGACCCCTCAAGTAGTGCTGCCATTTTGGATTATTTCAATTTTGAACAAAAATCAAAAATTTCAATAAAAATTCTCGCATAGAAAAACTCTCGGATATCAAAAATTTTTTTTCATTTTCGCTTCAACACGCTACCCTGAATCAGGGTCAAAGAAGCGCTTTCACGTTTCGAAAACACGCGCAATCGATTTTTCACATCGAATTACCCCGGTTCATTTTTAGAAAAAATTATCGCGTCCAAAATTCATGAAAAAATCACGAAATTTCCACTTTTTTGATGGGACATCCTGTAAAATAAACTCATTGAGCAAATAAACATAGATCACTTGATCAAAGTAGAAGAAAAAATGCTTTGCATAATTTGCGGCAATTGAGCGGTATCCGTCGCCACATATGCTTTGCCGGCGGGCAAAGCTTTTTGCAATTTCGCGGCTTGTTGTCCTAGAGAGCCGATGAAGACAATAAACGAGTCGACACTTTCATCGGACTGCAAGTATTTGACCAAATGCTTCGGCTGGATGCCGTATCGGTCGAGATTCGCGTCCGATAACACAACAACGAAGCGTTCGTCAACATCCGTTTCTTTCGCTAATTTCGCTGTGGCCATTTCCAGGGCTTCTAGTGTATAGTCTCCACTCGCACAGAACTAAAATGGGAAGAGTAAACTGGGCTCAATTCTGTTGTGTTAAAGGGAGTGAATTCTGTCCGTATCGGGTCAACAAAATTCTTGATTTTTTCGAACGAAATCCACCCTTTAATATCCACATATGCTCATGACGCGTGTCATGATGCGTATCATGTTGCGCACCATGACACGCGTCATGATACGTGTCATGACAATTCATGATACGTATCATGACACGCATCATAACGCGCGTTATGACACGTATCATGACGCGTATCATGATGCAGCATCATGATGCGTGTCATGACGCGCGTTATGACACGTACCATGACGCGTGTCATGATGTGCACCATAACACGCGTCATGATACGTGTCATAAGTAAGCCGATTTAGACGAATAACACCATGTGTGTGTTAGTGTGTTAACTCAATGTTAACACAATTGCGACCATTAGAAGGGTATAAATGAAGAAGTGAATCAAGACAAACCTGTGTATGGGCTAGCATTTTTCTCAATACGTTCAGCCGTTCTTTTTCATTCTTCGGCGGGCAATTGGCGACGACGAATGGAATTTCCGGGCCGTCTCCCGAATGACCAACGATGTCATACTAGACAAGTATCTTGAGTTGTTCCAAAAGTTCGCGGATTTTTTTACATGAATTTTTGAAAACAAAATCTGGGAATTTGGGGAAAAAATTTTCTCGTAAAAAATTCATGTAAAAATTCCGCGAACTTTTCGAACAACCCAATAGATTGTTGAAAGAAAAATTTAAAAAAAAGACTACTTTTATTTTTTCTTCCTTGCCTTCAAGGGCTTCCATGACTAACAGAGCCGTCTCGAGTGATCTTTGGAGCCGTTTATCGTATCCGTTGAACCGGTACATGCTTCCACTGACGTCGAAAACAAGTCGAATCCTTTTGGGGTTCTTTTGTTGGCTTCCAGCTTCCGGCGGTAGGTCCATGCGGCGTCTAAACATATACAGGGTGTCATTAACCATAAAAAGCTTCCCTGATTCAGGGAAAGGGTGGGTGTATTGAAGCGAAAATGAATCAAAATTCGAATTTTCGCATGAAAATCTGCGGTCTAGGGGTTTTTCTAGGTTGGGAATAGATTGCACGTATTCTCGAACCATGAAAAAGCTGCCCTGGCCCCTGCCCCTATGACAAATACAGCGGGAATTTTTTTTACCTATAAATCGTTTTCTCGCCGGTCATCCCTTCGATCAACTTCCCATCATCAAGATCCCCACTCGTTTGATGCTTAGCCCATTGCCTCTCTTTTTCCTTAGCCTCTAAACTATCAATGATGTTTTTGAGCATGGTAGTCTGGCGTTCGACTTTCTTATGAAGGGTTCCATATGCATCCGCATCATGCTCACTCATTTCGATTTCCTAAAATGCATCCAAATCAATTATTTAAAAGACCAGTCTAGTGGGAAAAAAAGTTGCCATTTCTTGTTGATATTCGGAAAGTTGATAAAAAATGGAACATTTTTTATTTTTACGACAACCTCTAAATCGTTATAGTTTTCGAGGTAATTGCATTTGAAATTTGAATTTACATACTTGTTTTCGTTGTAATACACAAACTTGTTTGAATTCAAAATTTCAAACGCAGTTTTCTCAAAAACTACAACGATTCAGAGCATGTTGTAAAAACAAAAAATGCTTCATTTTTCATGAATTTTCCAAATCTCAACAAAAATTGGGCAACTTTTTTCCCACTGGACTGGTCCTGTGAACACATTACCTTGAGCCGTTTTTGATATTCAGACTTGGCGATCTCTCTAGCTTTTTTGAGAATATGCTCGGGCACCTAAATTTTTGGATTTCTTGAAAGAAAAACTACTCTTGCAAGAACCTGTTCCTTGGCGCTATCTGGAATTTGGTGCACATCGTGACCTGCGTCGACCCTAAATGGACCACCAACACCACCCAGGCCAGCTGTGTTATAACCACCAGTGCCTCCCATCCTAAAAGTTTCGTTACAAGTTTTTTTATATTACAAATTTTGTATATTTACCATGTGTTGCCGCCAACATGTGGAATGTTGCTCGGATCGAATTTTCCAAGTTTCGGTTCATCTAACTTGGATAAATCAACTTCGGATTCCGAGCGCTCAAACTCGATTCTTTCGTTTGTATCGGACATGCCAAACATACGCGTCCACTGGGTTAAGGATTCAGCAATAGAAGCCTAACATTCAAACATATAAAAAATGCTTGCCTGATTCAGGGAAAGGGTGGGTGTTACGCCACTTTGAAGTTGGGGCATAGTTTACCAGTAGGGGGATACACCGACCCTCAGGATGGATAGATGAATGCCTTTCAGGAGGGTACAAGGGGGTACATGATAAAATTTTCAAAAATTTATATAAATGAATTGGAAGGGGGAGGGTACACGAACCTTCATGATGGATAGATGAATGACTATAAAGGCGGAAGGTCCGAGGATGAGTGGTGAGGGGGTACTGTACCCCCCCCCCTTGGTAACCTATGCTCGAAACAGTGCCAGGGAAGTGTTTTTACGCTTCGAGAGTGCGTTTGTTGGATTCCTCGATAAAAATTACGCTAAAGGGGTCATTGTCCGAAAAAGAAATTTTCAAATTTTTTTCCCGTCATTTGGGCCCTCAGACTTGAATAGCCCCTAATATTTTTATTTGATGGTAATTTTTTAATTTTGTTCAAATCTGCCCTTTTTTGAAAATTTTTTCCTTGGAATGCCCTTTTTTCGAAAATTTGAGTTGGTGAGTACAATGTACGTCAATGAAATTTGATACAATAAACAATTTTAAAGCTTTTTATTTCTTTTTCCATTTTTTTCTCATGAATTTCATTTTTTTTAAATTTTTTATTTTTCCTTAAATTTTTTTCATCGTCGAGATAAACAGCTGTGGATCGATAGCTTAATCAAATAATCAAAATAGCTGGAAGGCAGACAGAAGGCACACATACACAAGCTTATTGGTGGCAAAGCAAAAAAAAGAGCAGAAAAAGCAAGAAGCAAGAGTTCAATGATGCGAGGATGATGATAAGTTTAGGCTTAATTTTTCGTGCTTGGCTCGGAACCACTGTGTGTAGGCGTTTTTCGAACGGATCTTTGGGATTTTGGTGAATTTTGAAAAATGAATAGGTGTTTGGCTTTTATTTTTTACAAATAAACTTTTTTTATTATCTAAAATTTGAAAATGTATATAGTTCGTTTCAGTCCCAACTATAAAAAAGGTGGGCCCAAAATTTTAAGTCCGAAGTTGGCATGCCGTCCGATCTGGCAAGTTAAGCAACGTTCGGCCCTCAGGTTCGATCTCGGGAGGGCAAAAAGTTTGATGTTCACAAAAATTTCTTTTAAAGGGGGGTATTGTTTAGGGACTAATTATCCCGTCATTTTTAGGATTTTTGAAAAAAATTTTCGGGTCGAAACACATGAAAAAATGGCCCAAATTCCGGTTTTTATACACCCTGTACTATTTTTGCAATAAGGATGCCCCATTTTTACAATTGCAATCGTAATTTTCCAAACGTGCTCCAGAGACATAAATTGTTGAAAAAATTGTCTATCGAACACTTGAATCGAAAGTCATTTATCATCAAATAGGGCCGATCTTGAGCATTAATAAGTGGTCTGTTTTTTTCTTCAAATAGCAATTCCGGTTTTCAATTTGATGTTTACATTTTATGAAATTGTTCCAAATATGTTTTTTGTTGTCGTTTTATAATTTCTTGTTTGAATTTTCACTTTACACAAATTAAAAAAGGTGAACTGTAAAAAAGTGTAACTCCTATCTTAAATTTAATCAGTTTTAAAAATAGAGTTTTTCGTTAAAAATTTTTTTGATTTTTGAGGAATTTTCAATTTTTGATGAATTTTTCGATTTTTGATGAATTTTTCGATTTTTGGCAAATTTGTCAATGTTTGAAGAATTTTTCAATTTTTGAAGAATTTTTAATTTTTGATGAATTTTTCAATTTTTCACGAATTTTCAATTTTTATGAATTTTTCGATTTTTCACGAATTACAATTTTTGAAGTATTTTTAATTTTTGATGAATTTTCAATTTTTGATGAATTTTCAATTTTTTGATGAATTTTTCGATTTTTGAGAAATTTTTGACAAATTTGTCATTTTTTAACTATTTTTTAATTTTTATGGATGTTTTAAATTTTTAATCGATTTCTTAATTTATTTAAAGATTAGGGATTGTTTTAAATTTCGGCCCACTAGGGGGGGATTTAAAAAAAAAGTTCCTCCCCTTCTCCCCCTTGTCTACGCCATTGGGCTTAGGCTTAATTGTCTTATGTCCAAGAGGCCAAAAACTTTTTTTGTTTGAACAACCCAAAATTTTTCTCATTTTTAGCCACCCTTTTTTCATAAACTAAACATTTTTTGCTCTTATACATGTGAAAATTTTAATCCTCTCGATTTCAATTTCGAAGAGAAACATTTTGCTTATTCATAAGTTGTTGCGGAAAGCAAAAATGCACTTTCCTTCTTCTTCTTCTTGAGGGAAAAATTTTTCACTTCAAAATCGAGAATTGACGGAAAGACACAGCCTTTTGTTGTGGCGCTGAAAGCGTGCCTTCGGTGTTTTTACAACGTGTGTGCGTTTGTGTTAGCTTGTCCATTATCGCTCCAAGACAAAAGCTAGGAGCAAGTTTTTTTTGTTGCAAGAGTTGCCGTTGTACGAATGCAAAAAATGATGAGAGGTCAAAGATTTATGAAGGGTGGTTATTTTTCAACTTGTAATTGACATTGTCTATGTGAAAATTTGTTTTGATCGAGTATCCAGAATTTCGATCTAATTTTAGCTTAAAACTATTTTTCCCAAAAATGCTCAAATTTGTCTGAAATTTGATGTCAGGGGAGTTTTTTGAGATGGGGAACACGAATATGAAGGAATTTTTTTATTTTGACCACGGGAAGGTACTCTACAGGGGTATACCCCGAAAATGTTTCAAAAATTTTGTATTCCCTGAATCAGGGTCTTGACAAGCATTTTCATGCCTCGGAAATGCGCGCAATCGATTAGAAAAAAGTATTCGTGTCAATACACACCAAAATTCAAATTTCTCAAACAAAATTCCATTTTTTACAAAGATGTTAAATTTTTTGTAAAAAACTGACATAGAAAAACTTTTTGTAACTCTATGAGACGAATAAAATGACACCAAAATTATCCAATTTGAATATTGTTTTAGGTTATTGAAACGAAAACTCGGATTCATGTTTTCGTTTTAATAACCCAAATCAATCTTCAAATTGGATAATTTTTTTGTTCGTTTTTGCCTCATAGAGTTACAAAAAGTTGTCAGTTTTTTACAAAAACTTTAACATCTTTGTAAAAAATGGAATTTTGTTCGACAAATTTGAATTTTGTTGTGTATTGACACGAATACTTGGGCAAAGTTTAACAAAATAAAAAAATTATTGATCAAAGTTGCTCAGAAGTTTGTGCTCTACAAGATAGGTTACTTTAAATCCTGAAAAGATAAAAAATTTTAAGAAAAAGCAAAAACTTTTGGGTGGCAAGGGAAGTCGAACCCCGGGTCGTCCGGTCATTGGCCTGCAACTGATCCACTGAGCCATCTTGATTTTTAATTGTATAGATCATTTTTTACTATATATAGTAGTGTATAGTTTTTATCTTCTCAGGATTAAAGTTATTGCAGCTAATTTTGTTATTTCTAAAGGGTTATCAGGTATGCTCTTTCAGAATATATAGGAATTTTTGAAAAATTCATGCGTCACTTCGTGCATGTCCCTTGTCAGGCTCTTGAACTTCTCATTATTATAGAACTTTGACTTCTCACAATTTTCAAATTTTACACAACTTTCTTAAACTTTCGCAGCCGTGACTTCTTTTATTATGTCTATTAATTTTAAAATTTGGCCTCATAAAACAGGTGCATCCATGAAAACGAATTTTTCAGAGACACTTATTTTTAATCACTCGCAGCGACGAAGCTTGATTTTGAGCCGTAAATTTGTTGGTGATTTACTAATTCACTAGTCGCCTGAGGTATTTCTCTTCAGGCTCTCTTGTCTTTTGCCAAGAAAAACAAGCACGACAGCTGGCAACAAGAAAGAGAAAAGAGTGAGCTCAAGCTCACAAACAAGACGAAGTAAAGAAAGACCAATAGCTGTTACATTTTGAGTTTTTCGAAGTGCTTGATCGCTTCCGGGCAAAGAAATTTCCGTGATTCCTGATTGATTCGACGCTATTTTACACTATTTTTAACAACGGAAATTTATTTTTGTCAAGATCAATATTTTTGAACTCTATTTTTTTCAAAATTCTACGAAATTTTGAAAAATGAAAGAGCCTAGTTCAAATCGAATTTGCTGTTGTAGCTTAAGGGTAAATTTTGAATTAGACATCGGTCGGAACCAATTATTGAGTTGTTCCATAATTTTTCGGATTTTTACATGAATTTTGACCGGAAAAATTTTTCGATTTTTGATGGAAATTTTCGATTTTTAATAAATTTTCAATTTTTTCGATTTTTGACGAATTTTTTTATTTTTGACAAATTTTTTGATAAATTTTTCAATTTTAAACGAATTTTCAATTTTTGATGAATTTTTCGATTTTTGAGAAATTTTTCAATTTTTTGGAATTTTTTATATTTTTGACGAACTTTTTAATTTTTGACGAATTTTTCAGGAATTTTTCGATTTTTGATGAAATTAACGAATTTTCAATTTTTGACGAATTTTAAAAAAATGACCCATAATTTTATTCTGGTAATCGATTGCGCACATTCTCTAAGCTTGAAAATCCTTGCTTGACCCTGATTCAGGGAACAGCGTAGACATATTGAAGCGAAATTAACTAAAATTCGGATCTTCGCCGAAAAACTGGATGTCTAGGGGTTTTTCTAAGAGGAGAATCGATTGTGCGCATTTTCAAATCATTCAAAAATTTCCCTGACGCTTATTTAAGCGATTTCCATATCTCTACATGGAGTATACTCGCTGAAGAGGTTTCATGACAAAAATCGCTTAAATAAGTGTCAAAGAAAATTTTTGAATGATTTGAAAATGCGCGCAATCGATTCCCCACCTAGAAAAATCCTTAGACAGCCGGTTTTTCGGCGAAATTCCGAATTTTAGTTAATTTTCGCTTCAATACACCCATTTCTTTCCCTGAATCAGGATCAAGCAAGAATTTACACGCTTTGGGAATGCTCGAGATCGATTCTCCGCATAAAATTACGGTACGCAGGATTTCCCAATGGAGAGGGACATAGTAATGTTTTTTCAAAATTTTATGAAAAAACATAAAGGAGGACCACTAGGATGAAGAGAACAAATATAAATTTTCCAGCTACGGCTGGGGGGGGGGGACATGCCCCTCTTTTCCCCCTTGCCTACGGCACTGGTCGGTAATAAACCGAGTAATCGAAGATCCTCGATTGAGGCCTCGCCTCGGTCATGTCTCCACATTTTAAATGATAATTAAATTTAGGCCGCCGGTTATATTGTTGCATTTGTTGAATTTTTATTATGCATTCTTGCTATATATGGTCTCATATATAATTTTAATTTTTTTGGAGCTTCTTATATATTTTGGTTCATTGCTGGTAAGAATTTTAAAAGTGAACTTTTTTATCGAAAACTGAAAAAATGAAAAAAATTTTGCTTAAAGAACCAGTCCACTGAAAAAGTTACCATAGTTTGTATATATTCGGAAAATTGATGAAAAATGGAGCATGTTTTGTTTTTACGGCATATTCTGAATCGCTAACGGCTTCGAGATAATCGCATGTGAAGTTTCGTCTGTGTACTACAACGAAAACATGAACAAGCATAAAGTTTTATGCATGTTCATGTTTTCGTTGTAGTACACAGACGAAACTTCACACGCGATTTTCTCGAAACCGTTAGCGATTCAAAATATGCCGTAAAAACAAAACATGCTTCATTTTTCATCAAGCACCCCTCACTTTGTTCCTTAATATTTTTTTTCAAAAACTTCCATTTTTTCAAAAATCAACTACTACCATATCCCTCCCATTCCGAAGGGGTGGACAGCTATGCATCTGTCCCTACTTTGCCTGTCAAAAAATTATTAAAAAAAATCTATTTTAGGTATTATTAGTATCATAATAATTTTTATTGCCATAATTGTTTTATTACTTGCTATAAAAAAGAATCGATCCCGATGGTTACTACCTCATTTATCTATGCAGGTATGGTTTGATTCAACTCTGTAACATGGCTAATTTCCAAAAATGATCGCGCGTGGCATAATGGTTAGGACACTGGCCGTTCATATTATAGGCGCGGGTTCGATCTCACCAGGATCGAAATTTTTATTTTAGCAAATCACAAAAGGTTTTAAAAGGAAACTCTGAAATTTGTTGCCCACCATTAGTTGTTGAAGAAAAAAATTTTCTTCAAATTTCAATAGAACAAAAATTTGAGCTTTGAGATAAATCCTGAATTGCATAAAATAAAGCCAAATTTTAAGTTTAAGCCCAAGCCTAAGCTCAAGTCTAAGTTAAGCCTAAGCCCAAGCCTAAGTCCAATCCCAAGCCTAAGCCTAAGCCTAAGCCTAGCCTACGTTTAAGCCCAAGCCTAAGCTCAAGCATAGGCCCAAGCCTACGCTCAAGCCTAAAATAACGAGGGTTTGCTTTTACAACCTTTTGTGATTTGTTAGCAAATAACGTGAAAATTGTTGCCTATCATTAGTTTTCGAGCAAAAAATTTTCAACAAAAAATAACGCGTTCCCCGCATAGAAAACCCCCTAATGCCAAAAATCATCCAATTCACTCACTTATTAAATGATGCAAACATAATTCGACTTCAGCGGAGATCGAACTAATACCATGCGTGCCCCTCTTTTTGGAATCTCACCATGTTACAGAGTCTAAATACCCGTTTGGAAGGCCGAAGCAATCTGTAATTTTACAATTACAATTTTCAGATCTTCTTGATACTCTTTTTGCTAATCGTCGCCCTAGTCGTCACTTTATTGCTATTATTTGGAGCGTACAAAGGAATCCGTCGATTGATCGGCCAGGGAGATTACCATATGTCTGATGACTGTACGATTATAATTTTCGTCAAAAATATACATGAAAATTTTTTAGCCACTCGACATCTTGGATATCTAATCATTATAGTCTACTTGGCTGTTGCGATTCTTGAGATCATCTTTTTGTACATTATCTACAAACTTTACCTGTAAGTAAAAATGTTATAAAAAAATTAAAAAATAAAATATAAAAAAAACGGATTTTTGGACCAAAAAATCAAACCGTCTGTTGAGATCAAGATAAAGAAGCAGCAGCAGAAGAAGCAGTAGAAGAAGAAGTAGTAGTAGTAGAAGAAGCAGCAGCAGCAGAAGAAGCAGTAGAAAAAGAAATAGTAGTAGTAGAAGCAGCAGAAGAAGCAGTAGAAGAAGAAGAAGTAGTAGTAGTAGTAGTAGTAGAAGCAGCAGAAGAAGAGTAGAAGAAGAAGAAGAAGAAGGAGGAGGAGGAGAAGAAGTAGTAGTAGAAGAAGAAGCAGCAGAAGATTGCCAGCCCATAGTCAAGTGGTTAGGACGCCAAAAGCCCGCATTGAAGGGCGGGTTCAATCCCCGCTTTGAGTGATTTCTATTTGCAGCATTCTAAATTTGTGAAAATTTTTGCATATGTGTATTTTTATACGAGGAACATGATAGTGACCTTATTTTTCCATAAAAATTAGTAAAAAAAGTAAAACATTTTTTAATGAAATTTTGATGTTTTTTAGATTTGCAAAAATTTCTATTTTTAGCTATCTTCGAGAGTACAAACTAATTGAATCCGGAAAATTGGACCCATTTAATGCCCCAGGTGCAGATGTTTACTCGGCCAATTGGTATATAGCACCGCCGAACAAACATGCATGGGGCGGTTCACCAGATGCCGGAGATGTTTACCCCTATGAAGCTCCTGTTGTTTAGAAAAATCAATTTGTGGCGCTACTACACAATAGGGGGAAGGGCACCCACGTGAAAAAAGTTTCAAAAATTTTTCTGGAAATGACCCCTCTAGGGGTAAAAACATGTGGGAATCCGAATTTGACATTTTCGAAGCGAAAAAACGCTTCCCTGATTTAAGGAAGGCCTGTGTATTGAAGCGAAAA
>JAQGCP010001647.1:0-11923 GCA_034699885.1 Acrobeloides thornei | reverse complement strand
GAAAAAGTCATAGAATTGGATGAAAAGTTACAAGAATACGTTAAATATGCCGGTGATCTTGCTACTGAAATGGTACTTTATATCGATGAATGATTATTTAATACTTCTATTATTTAAATTATGTGTTATGTGATGTACAAGAAAAAGTTTATTGATTATAAAAAGTTTTTAAAAATGATTTTCCAAGTGCACCATTATAGTTGAGCACAAAAGAAGGCAAACTCCACCAGCTTTAATTTATTTGGAAAATAAGAAAATTATCTTAGCAATATAATTGGACCATACTTGAGTCGTAAGGGTGCGTAAAAAGTTCTGCTCTCTATAAAGAATTTCATATCTTCGGGATTGAAAACGCTTCTCTGATCCTGATTCAGTGAATCGAGGTGCGTGATTGTAGCAATGATCAATTTTTGCTATTAGACATCAATTTCTCTTTGATCAGGGAAGCCAAGCTTTGAAAATGCGCGCAATCGATTCCCCGCATAAAATTAGCCCTAATAGGGTCATTTTTAAAAAAAATTTTAGGGTCTAAAAAACATGAAAAAATCGCATAAATAATACCCTAAAATATTACAAAAAATTTTTTTCAAGAGGTCGTCGCAAACTGAACCCTCCCCTTTAAGGACCGCCCGTATTTGAAAATTTTGGATTAAACCCCTCCTTGATCATGCATGACATCACCTTTCGAATTTCGGGTCGAAAAAAACATGAAAAAATCGCCCAAATTCAGGTTTTTTATACACCCTTTACTATAAAAATGATGTTCTTTACTTGTTGTTCTTCAAATTTTATTTTTCTTCAAGTCTAGTCGAATTTTGATCTTAACATTTTGAATTTAGAAGAAGACACAACCAAAATTTCGTAGTGATGTGATTTTTTTGCATTTTTTAAAGCCCGTGATTTTTTGTTGATCAAAACAGTGGTGTTTTTTAATATGAAATTCTTTGTCTTGTTCGATGGTTCCACTTTAAAAAAATTATGGCAAATCGAAAATGTTCCACTGATAAAGTCACAAATTTTATATGACTCATATACACAAAAAACTGAATTTATCGATTTTACTGACTCCACCCGTATTTTTCATTAGATATTTCTTCATATGTGTAAAACGCTTTCTTTGTGAGCTAAGAATGAAAATTTTTTGTTGTTATTTTTTTATTTTAAAAAATCGATAAAGCGATGTTATTAAAGCAAAATTTTTTATTCTTCTTTTAACTTTTTACTCATGTCATATATTGGGTTGTTCCAAAAGTTTCCTCTGTTGTTAAACTTAACTTTATTCTGACAATAAGGGTGAATACTAGCCGTCGTGACATGCATTTTTCAGCGCTAGCTGACTTTTGCGGCAAGTTCGGGTGGAAAAAAAATTTTTCAAACTTTTTTCAAAAAACACTTTTCTAGGGGTAATTTTATGCGAAAAAACGATTGCGCGCATTCCCGAAGCGTGAAAATGCTTCCTTGACCCTGATTCAGGGAAATAAATGTGTGTATTGAAGCGAAAATCGAAAAAATTTGAAATTTCTTCTTCAAAATCATTATTTCTGGGGGTAATTTCATGCGGGGAATCGATTGCGCGCATTCCTGAAGCTTGAAAACGCTCCCCTGACCCTGATTCAGGCAAATTAGTACATGAGTCCACGCTTCGGGACACATTAGTCCACGCTTCGGGAATGCACGTAATCGATTTTTTGCATAATTTTACCCCTATATAGGCTGTTTTGGCAAAAAAATTTTCGACCGAGATTGACTCCAGATCTGCACCCTCTTTAATAAAATCTTTCATTATAACGATTTATAAAATTTCATAAGTTTATGCGATACTTGAATTTTTTTTTGAATTTGAAAAATGTTATTGATTGCAAGATTGGTTTTAGGCGGCGTTGACTAGTTGTGCATCCAGTTTCTCTGTGCAAATTGCGCTATTTCTATGTCGAAAGAAAATAAATGTGTATGTATTATTTCTATTTCTCTTCTATTTCTCAACATCGTGACTAAACATCAAGTTTTTTAGCCTTTTATAAAATTTATTACAGTCGACTCTCGCTTTAAGCCCCCTCCTCAAGGAGGGGGCTTAAAGCGAGTTTTTTTATGCGGATTCTCCGGAAATACAAGGCCAATCCTGATAGTTTCGGTGTCGTTAGAAAGCTGGATTTTGTAACAATCGAATGACACCAAAATCATGCCATAACTCTTTCTGGTTGCGGAGATACAGTCAACTCTTGCTTTAAAGGGAGTGCATTTTGCGGCCATTTGGGAGAAAAAAATGTTTGTAAAAATGACCCTATTGGGGGTAATTTGATGCGAGAAATCGATTGCGCTCTCCCGAAGCGTAAAACGCTATCTTGACCAAGTTTTCGTGAAAAATTACCTATTTGTTCACTTTTTTCGTCGAAAAAAAGCGAAAAAATAGGCGATTTTTCACGAAAACTTGATCAAGATGACGTTTTTAGGCTTCGGGAGTAGATTTGTGTATCGATAATCAAAATATTTTTTTAATTATCGATATGATATCAATAATCAAAAATATCGATATTGATATTTCAAAACAAAATATCGATATTTTATCGATCAAAAAGTAAAATATCAATATATCGAACAAACTTTGGAAATTTTTATTCCATAGGTTGCATTGCTTGAATTGCAAGGAAATTCATTTATTGACACGATTCTTGCAAATCAGGCAAAATAAACAGCAAAACTTCCAGGCTAATTGTCGAAAATTTTCGACAGCTGTCGGAAATATTTCCGACGTCGGAATTTTTTTCTATCAAGATTTTAAAAAAATTTTCAACCGCAATTTATGTTTTGGTTTTTTTAATATTCCGTCTTTTATAATATTTCTTGTGAAAATTTGTCAATTTAAACAAAAGTTTTCGAACTTTTTGTTAGGCTCAAATGAAGCGAGGCGTGGCAATATTTTACCAAAGAAGGGAATGATGTTATATGCAATAAATGTAAGAAAGCTGTGTCGATAGTTTTACTATGCTGAGGAACCCGATGATGAAGATCTCGATTTATATTCGCTCGATATTTAATTGTTCGATACTTAAATTTGTTTTTTATTTGTTACTTTAATTACTGGAAAATAAATTTGTTAATGAATAGTAGGGCTGCGCATTGGTCTGCGGGCGGGATTTGTTCAAAAAATTTTTTGCGGGACGGGATTGCGGGATTTTTAAAAGCTTGCGGGCGGGATCCCACGGGATTTTTTGCGGGATTAAAAAGGTTAAATTTTGTTGATAAAAAATTGGTTAAGACTAGGGTTGGAAAATGACATGTTGTGTAATATTACATAAATGTAATATTACAGTAATATTACCGTAATATTACATAAAATGTAATATTACATGTAATATTATAGTAATATTACATGAAATATTACCGTAATATTACACGCCATGTAATATTACATGTCATTTATCCAACCCTAGTTAAGACAATAAATGCATTTATAATGTATAAAATCGTTAGTTTTTTCCAGATGATAAAAATTTTTGTAGAATAAACAAGAGTTTTAAGCAAAAAAGGACCCGAAAATTGAAATTTTGGGTTAAAAATGGTCAAATGTCCACGAAAAAATCACTTAGGGTCGCCACAAGCTATCGTGTCCCTACAAGCAACGGCACAAGCTATCGTATGAGTGTAAAATACACTCGTACGATGGACGAAATGGTCACAAGCTATCGTACGAATTTCGTACATCGTACTGCGTCGTACGATCGTACGACAGGCGATTTCGTCGTACCCTTACGTTAATTTTACGACCGTACGATAGCTTGTGGGGCCGTCGTACTTTCGTACGAAAGCTTCTGCCATGCTTGTGGCAACCCTTAAAAACGGTCGATTTTGTCAAATTTTCGATGAAAACAAGACATTGCGGGATTATTCAATTTGCGGGGCGGGATTGCGAGATTTTCAAAAATGTGCTTACGGGATTGCGGGATGGGATTTTTTCTTAAAAAATGGTGCGAGCGGGATTTGCGGGATGGGGTCCCACCCGCGCGCAGCCCTAAACAAAACTCCAAAAAGGATTTTCTTTTCAGTATAAAAATCACAAATTTCCCATTTTTATTACTATGCCTATAAATAATATTAGATATGTTTGATCCACATCCGCCGCCATTCACCTATTTTAAAAGAGCCAAAAACCTGTTCAATCATATTATGGGGTATACGTTACTTGGAAAGTTTTTCTTTGGGCCTATTGAAGAAGTTGCTAAGCCAATACTTGGCAATGATTTTGATGTTTTGGTATTAGAAAATGACTATTAATTTTATATATAAATTTTTTTTAGCAAATGCTTGGCGAAAGCTCTTTGGTATTTGTAAATGTTGATGAACATACAGATTTTCCTAGACCGATTTCGCATAAAATTGTCTATATGGGTGGAATAGGTCAAGTTGATCCAAAGCCTCTAGAAAAGGTAAACGATTTTTTATTATTGGGGAGTAATGCTATTTTTCAATATTAAAAAATCAATTCCCCTTTGAAAATTTTTGGTTAAAGGACCAGTCCATTTCTTTCTTTTAAAAAATTTTGTTCAAAACTGGACTGGTCCTTTAATTTTCCTTCTGAATTGATATCCTAATGCCACCCTTGCCATAATTCTGGCTAAACACGTGACTTAATTTTAAATCCACTATTTAGAAATATAAAGAAATCATGGATAGTGCTAAAAAGGGTGTTATTCTTGTTTCTTTTGGTTCAGTAGCACAGAGTTACCGGATGTTGCCTGAACAGAAAAATGTTTTCTTGGAAACATTTTCTGAATTTCCTGATATTACATTTATATGGAAATATGAAAATGAATCAGAGAATATTGCAGTCAATCACAAAAATGTTATTACGGGAAAATGGTTACCTCAAACTGATATACTAGGTAATTCAACTTGTTAAAACATGAGTTAGAAAAGTTTAGATCACCCTAATCTACTCGCTTTTGTTTCTCATGGTGGCATGAATAGTGTAACGGAAGCTACAGGTAGAGGTGTTCCGTTGATCTGTATTCCTTTATTTGCTGAGCAAAAAAGAAATGCTGTGATGGTCAAATACCGCAAAGTTGGATTAGAAATTAGAAAAGAGGATCTAATTGAAGGAAAGGAAAAGCTTGTCGATGCTATTAAAACTATTCTCAATGATAATAGGTGAGTTTCATGCAATAATCCATGACGAGGTGTTCGTGTCAATATAATAAATCGAAAAAATTGCGATGCACACATTTTTTAGATAAAAAGCTCAACTTTTGTGCTGTTTTGCCCACTTTTTCGATGCGGTTTTCCCTATTCAAAATAAACCATAATAAAATTTTTTTAGCTACTCTAAAAACGCTAAAAGGCTCTCAGCTATGATTAAAGCAAAGCCTATGAAACCGGAAGACAGACTATTGAAATACACAGAATTTGCTGCTAAATTTGGGTACGACAATAATTTGGATATGTATGGAAGACATCTTAACACCATTCAATATTATTGCCTCGATATTATTATACCAGCGATAGGCATGGCTCTCATATTGTTCTACATCGTTATATATATTGTAAAAAAGGTTGCTACAAAAGTTCTTTCTTTATTCAATAGTAAGCCAAAATCAAAGAAGGAATAAAATTTAAATTAGCCATTTGTAATTATTTATTTACTATTAAAATGTTTTTATTTTAATCCTATTTCATTAAACGCGCAATGTCTTTGAGTTTGCTTGTCGAGACAATATCGGGAACGTTAGATTTAAACCCTACACTAAAACAAAAGTTGTAGGGGACGCTGAAAGAAGACGATTGACACCAAAGTCATCGAAATCGGAGAACTTTTTTTCACTTTTTATCCCTTGATTATTTTACTCTAGAGTAAAAGTGTGATTTTAAAAAGATGCTGATTTTTATTAATCATAAACAATATGACTAAATTTGCTTAAATAAAACAATATCAAAATCACGATAAAGATCACAAAATTATAACAATGCAGAAAGTGCTTACGCATGTATTAATGCAGTGGCAACAATAGCCTTCATTTTTGTTTATACGCTGAAAATTCTCAGAAAATTACTTCTTGGTGAAAAACAAATCAAATTTGGGACTTTTTAGTTGAAAATGAGAATTTAGGACAATTTTGGTGAAATCCTTGTATGGCAAAAACCAGAACAGCAGGCGAAAATTTCTCGGAGAAATGTTTGTTTTTAAGCTAAAAATGCTCAGAAAATTAAAAATTTTGGTTAAAAAATAGCAAATTTTTGTTGAAAAAAGGGAAAATTTAGACAATTTTGGAGAAAAACCATAATGGGGGACCATTAAGTTGTTGAAATTTTTTTCAACAGTTTTGGGCAAAAACATAAGGGGACCATTAAGAAATTTTGTTCATTTTTTCGATTTCGAGAGGAGCTCAATGTATGCTGATGCCCCAACGCAGCTACGGCCTGTGTCTGGATTCGGAGGTAACATTAAAAACTTTCTCAGGTAACAAAAAACTTCATGCGTAAAATACAAATTAAAAAATAACAAAATATGAAAACACCAATTTTAAGATCTTTTATAACCTTTATGTCTTCGAATACCACTCGGTCCAGCTTGTTGGTTATTTCGACGATTCAAATTAGCACGCTTATGTCCGGTAACATTCTTCATACTTGAGTACAATTGCAAAACTGTTTCGTCGAGAATTGCATTTGGATCCATTCGAACAACATAAGGAGCACCGATAGTATTTGGCTACAAATTGCTTTTTTACAGTATAGAAAATGAAAACATTTCAAAAATGGTTATAGGGCGTTTCAAAATGGATTTTCATAAAAAGAGCTCCAATCCCAAACCCTTTGCGGCGTCATTGTGGGTCGACCCATTCCCTGTGTATGGTTGAGCCCAAAATATACTCAATCCAACAAAATTCGTCTAAAATAAAGTACAAACTTGATTTTGAAGCAATAATGTTGGAGTCTGTAATTCATGTCCTAATGCAAATACTTTCACACGTTTCAGCAAGTTCATATCGACTGGAGTAATAACAAAGAATTGTCTCGTTTTTGGATCAACAGCACGAACCAATCCAAAACCATAGCAACGTAAAAAAGCGTGAGGAGGGTCTTTATGAGGATCTTTGAGGTAGATTCGTTTCGGGTAACACCCTGGCTTTTTTGGAAAGCATTCTACTTCTTTGAAGGCCTAAAAACCAAACTCTGTAGCACATTCAAAACAGATAAAAAGCAACTATTGAGAAATTTTTAGGTTAAATTTTAATTTTTAATCTTTGATAATAATTTTCAAGCATTTAAAAATAAAAGTTATAAAAAATAAACACCCATTGGCATCAATTTTAGAATGTTTGTAAAGCATTTTCAATGCCAAAAGCAAAAACTTTCTTAAAAGTAGGTAAGGAGCGATTACGTTCGATTTAGCAAGTTATTTTTTTCTTCAGCGTCCAATCGAATCGCTTTGTAATTATTTTGGACACCTCAAAGTGACCCAAAAATCCTTTACCAAAATTTTTTGCCTATTTCGTTCATTACTCTCCAAATCAAGTCAATTTAAATTGGTTTTGACAGATTTTTCAAGGGTGTTTGTATCAGTAAAATGTGCCGGTTTTTGTTTAAATTGTCATCTTAAGCGAAAACGCTCATAAAATAAAAAATTTAATGAAAAATTTAAAATTTTGAACATTTTTGGTAAAATTTTATAAATTTTGGAAAATTATTTCGGCTCCGGTTCTACCTTCCAAATATTGGCGGTTCCTGTTCTTGAACCGGTAAATGGTCCATCATTGCAACAACTTACATTCATATAATTGATATCAATCTCACAAAGAGCCACAATTGAACAATTTAAAAGAGAAAGTATCAATCGATCTTGAACTTCGGGCAATTCTGGATGTACAAAAACAGCTATTTTATTAAACGGCACAGATAAAGGTCTAACTTCACTTAGATAATTATAGTAGATTCTTCCGGCAGTTAAAGTGTGCGCAAAATATCCAAAGTAAAGCCATTGGCGAAGATCGGCAGAGTTATTTTGTCGAGTTATATTTTCACTAAAACAAATATGTAATGATCAGGTACTAAAAAGACCGGCAAAATAACTCGATCAAAATTTAATATCAAATTTTGATGAACCTCAAATTTTATTAAACAAAATTTTGTTTAAAATTACCTCTAGGAGGTCACTTGTTAAAAAATTTTTTTAAATTTTCTACCCGGCCCTAAGTTGGACTCCCCCTTTAATATTTATAGACGGAGCATACCAAAGTTCTATGAATCACCCTTGAGGACCGGTCAAAGGTGGTGTCATATCGAAGCGTTTTTACACCGAGTAGTGTTCTCTGAGATCGAGACTAGAGTGGCGTATTATCGGGGGAAGGGGTCGTATTATCGAGGTTCGACTGTACTAAAAATTTTTCTTTGATCCCTTTTCGAAAATTATGGAAAAAATTTAAGGGGGTCAATGTGATGTGACATGTGTGTTTGACAAATTTCGCCACTGCATATAACTTACTTTGCTCTAGGCAGAGCAATCAACTCAACGGTTCTTTCAGACAATTGTAATGGTATCTAAAAACGTTAATAAAACAAAACGACAGTACTTTTTACTTGAAAATTAGCGACGTTACGCTGATGGGACTTGAGGTTTATAATTAATGTCGGCTCAATATTCGATATTATATTCATCATCAGATTATTTCCTTCATC
This sequence comes from Acrobeloides thornei, assembly GCA_034699885.1. Classification (NCBI taxonomy): domain Eukaryota; kingdom Metazoa; phylum Nematoda; class Chromadorea; order Rhabditida; family Cephalobidae; genus Acrobeloides; species Acrobeloides thornei. The sequence continues at coordinate 3,253 of JAQGCP010001647.1, read as the reverse complement.
TAAAAAATAAAATTATAAAAAACATATAATCAAATGCAAGTAAAAATTCAACTAACATTGTAAGGAATACAAAATAAATAATAAATATTTTGCCCCCCGTCGCTAAATCTTAGATATGGGCCTGAAATAGATCGTATATAGTGAGTATGATTTTCATTGGTAAAATTATTTCTGACAATCATTTACCTTCAATCCATCCTAAAGTGTTGACAATCAAAATGGAATTTTTGTTCTCTGGACAATTCGCAATATACTCTTTAGTCAGATGCTGCATCACATTAACATAAAGACCCATGTTTGTTGCCGGAGTATTCGAACCGAAAAAATAAGAAGAATGCAAACATTTTTCTTGATGGCTTGTCGGAGCACCTAAATAATATAACCCACAAAATTAGAATATCCAAATTGAATAGCCTTAATTATAGTCATAGCAGCAACAGTGGCGTAGCCAAGAGAGGAGCGGGGAGGGTGATAGCCACTACCGTTCTGAAGAAAGTCCGTAAAAAACATAAGGATACCCCTTATGATTAAAGATCGGCAAAAGTACAAAAACAAGATCTTGGACAAGAATCTTGATCAAATACTAGTGGATCTCAAAATTTGACAACCAAGATCTTGAGATCCTTGTTTTTATCAGTTTTTGGTCACGTTTGAGAAAGCCCGGGTCTCAAAGCGCTTAGATCTGGCTACATCATTGAGGATCAATAAATCAAATGTCATAAGAAATCAATTTCGCAAAATTCTAGTTTTTAATTTTTCCTCGTCATCAAATACAGTGGAGTAGCCAGATCCCCTCGGAACAGGGGAACAGTAAGTTAAACTTTACTTTATATTCATGTATAAAAAACTTACCTAACAAAGGCTTGTGATTAAGAATACGAAACAATGAAATACACCCAGAAGGATTCTTCTCAGACTGGCCAACATCGCCATCCAATAAATATAACGGCGGCATCGCATCTCTAAAAACAGGATGCATAAAATCATAAATATGTCACAACTTACAAGCTAATTAGTCGATTTATCAAATTTCGAATCAAAGTCGATTTTCCAACACCTTTATTCCCAACAACCATAACAACAACATTCTTAATACCTAATAAGACGTTTTAATTCAATATGATTAATTGGCATAGCCAACTTCGTCACTAACGAAAATACGTTCGTCACGACTATGATAAAAACGTTTAACCACGATCCACTTTGGGCATAATTTTGCCTTGATTCACTGTGAGCATAATAATTTTGATTACAAAAAATTTCAAAAAAAACATATTAGGGACAAAAAAAATCTAGGGTTAAGTCATATAAATTTTTAATTTTGCAAAAAATAAAGGCAAATCTGGGGTATTCTATTAAAAAATTATTTCTGATTTTCCCAAGCTGAAATAAAAAAAGAAAAATTTACATGATCCTAACACCATCACTGTGTAAGGGTATGTGAAAATTTACGGAGACAACTTTCACGGGTACAATGGGACTTTCTAGAAAAAAGCTGGGAATTTTTTATACAACGAAGGCAATTGCCACCCCTTAAATACAAAAATTTCTGAGTGTGCATATACTTCAAAGAGATACAATTATTAATTCATACCTTTAAGCATGTCTTCAATTCGATAAAACACTTTATCATATTGTTCTTGAAAACTTGGGGTGTATAAATAAACTGGAAATTCATTCTTGATAATATAACAATGATGTCGCCATTTTTCATTTTCATAAAGATTGTCAGCAGGACGGAAAAATTCCTGAAAATATATAAAATCAAAATAATTGTATGAAATAAAAAGCGGTAATCGAAAAACTCTTTATGCATGTCCTTAAGTCAAAAAAATGGGTACAAACATACCAAACTCAATATACCAAAATTTTCATGAGAATCAGGGATTTTTTTAGAACATCACTTTGGCTGAAAACCCTCGTAACAGGGTCCAAAATGCCGATATTTGTCAAAACCCCGGAAAGATGAAATGTGAAATAGCTTTTGAGGCAACTCAATAATTAAACAAATATACCTCATCAAAAAGATTTACTAAGAATCTTGCAACCACTGGTGGTTTTGAAGAAATTAAAACAACCGCTGAATATTCCTCGTTTTGAAAAGCCGCGCAAACATCTTCAAATGCGACAGAAACCTAAAAATTTCTCTAAACCCAACATTTCAAATTTTATAAACAGTTTTTAATAGAAAGGGAATATCAAATTACTAAATATAAGGAATCACGGTAATAGAAATTAGAGATCGAAAAAATTTTCTCAGATTTTTCTAAACTACGTAGAAATGTTTTCATATTGAAATACATCTGCCAGAAAGATATTTGAGCCAAAAAAATTATCTTGAGTGTTTTAGAGAGATTAGAAAATTTACAAAATACACGTAAAAGTATTGAGCTTCGGACATGGTTTTGAATTTGTAGGGATCGAATTTTGACTCCCAAATTTTTAACAATCAGAATACCTCTTTAACTCGCCATTTCAAACGATCCATTTTCAGCTGTTCAGTGAGGTAATGAGCACGAATATCAATCTTAATAATTGCAAACAAACGAATTCCAATAAAAACTCACCGGAATGTGTGTAGCTTTAGGCAAAACCACTGGTAGAAAACGTTCTTCCTCGTATGCAGCGGCTTTTAGAACATAACCATTAAGTTCAACAGTGCCATAAAGACATTGTATTTGAAATGCACCGCCCAACACAAAAGGTTTTTCTGGATGAATTACAACTAGAATAAGATCTGGATCAGAGCAACGATAAGGCTTTGGTGTTGGACTAAAAGCTTTAGTTAGTTTAAAGCAGATCCATATCTAGAATTTTGGATCGAGAGCAAGCAGGCCCGTATTTAATGGGGCAATTGCCTTCTCCTTTGTCGCTGAAAATTAAAAAATTTTTCCTAATGATCCCCTTATGTTTTTATGCAAAAAATTTGTTCACCAAAATTTATGAAGGTCCCTATCCTTGTAATAAAAAAACCGAATTTTCACCAAAAAATTTTCAAATTTTTGTATTCAAGGGGTTTCAACATGGAGAATTCGAATATAAAGGAATTTTTTATTTTGACCACAGGAAAGTGGAGAAATTGACTGTTGTTCGCTAGTGAACATCGTTGTTGTCCTAGCGTCGAAATTTCTTACCCTATTATGCCCATACATGGGCAAGGTGTCCGGACAATCACTATTTTGCGAGGTTGTACTACATATTTTTTCGATTTGGCGACCTTTTTTTTTTTTTTGGTCAACATAACGTTTTTTTG
>JAQGCP010001646.1:0-11926 GCA_034699885.1 Acrobeloides thornei | reverse complement strand
TATTGACACGATAATTTAAAATAACAAATTTCTCGACAAAAGCGAATTCGGTATCTTTCAAAAAAACAACCTATATTTCACATTTTTGTGCAATTTTTGTTCCCCATAATGATTTTTCACCAAAATTTTCAATTTTTTACTAAAAACTTTCAAAAATTTCCATTTTTTCTTCAAAATTCATCATTTTCCCCCAAAAATCGTCAATTTCTGATCATTTCTAGCTTAAAATCAAGCATTTTTCAACAAAAAAATCACATAAGGGGGCCCTTATGATTTTTATCAAATTTTGGATAAAAAATTGAAAAAAAAACAAGGGCTATGACCGGGCTCCCGATTCGAAGGTGACCCCGAAACGGACCCCCTTCCTACGGGCCTGGCAAGGGGCAGTAGTGTATCCGGAGGGCTCTAGGACTTTTCACGCAGCTAGGGCTCTCAGATTTTGAAAAAAAGTCCGCAAACTTTGTAACAACCTGAAACAAAGTAGGATTTGGAACGCGGACTACAGGGTGGCGCAAGCTTGCCCACTTTAGCCCCGTTATATTTGTGAAAACTCTGGATATTGACAAGGAAACATGAATTACGCTCCTATTTTTTTCGTAGTCTCCACACACTCTTGCCTAATGATGAAAGAAGATTTTGTCGAAAAAGGATTTCTTGAGAAAGGACCCTCGATATAGGGTCTAAGGAGCAACCTCATTTGCGTCACCCTGTAATTTCATGGACCAAACTTTCCATTCAAAAGGAGTGCCTTGATAACTGCTCGGCCAGGGCTCTCAGGGGTATTGCACAAAAGTGAAAAGTGCACTAATAAACTGCAAAGTTCACACTGTGCACAAATTTTGCGAATTTCAAAATCTGAGAGCCCTATGCGCGGCGACATTTTTTATTATTAAACTTGTAATGGAGTTGTATTTTTGTCCCATTCAAACACATGTGTATTTGTACGCATTTGTTTCGACCTTCAGAGAGCCGCGTGTTTCAAAACGCTCTACAATCGAAACGATAAGGAATTCAAAACAAAGTTGATCCAATATTGCATATTCTTGATTTTTTAAAGGGAATGAAAATTAGGGTCTTTTCTCCAAAAAATCTTAAAAAATGACCTTCTAGGGGTAAAAATAGGATGAAAAATTGATTGCGCACATCCCCGTCGCGTGAAAATGCTTTCTTTCACTATTTCACGCTTGCTTAAAATTTTAATCAAACATGAAATAGTGTTATTTTCGCGAAAACAACGTGAAGGAAGCATTTTCACGCGACGGGGATGTGCGCAATCAATTTTCACCCTATTTTTGCCCCCAGAAGGTCATTGTTCAAAAAGTTTTTTTTGGAGAAAGAGCTCTAATTTTCACCTCTTTAAATAAATTTTTGTTGATCGTTAAAATTTTTAGCTGTACCATGGATGAAAATAGACCTTTAAAGAGACGACTTTCGTCAAACACAGATATTTCGTCGTTATCTAAGCCGATTTCTTCGCTAGAAGATAAATACTCTTTGATACCTTCATTTCTTCAAGCACGTGGTTTGGTGAATCAACACATTGCTAGCTTTAATTACTTTATCGACTGCGAGTTAATGAACATTCTTAAAGCTAACAGTAAAGTTACGAGTGATGCAAATCCAGCGTGGCATTTAACGTAAGCTTTAAAGGGGGTGGAGATCGAGGCTCGATCTTGGTCGGAAAAAATTTTTTAAATGAATTTCTAGGGGTAAAATAATAATAAAATACCCTAAAATTGCCTGAATCAGCATCAGGAACGCGTCTTCACTCTCTGAATGTGGTTTCAATCGATTCTCACATAAAATTACCCCTACAAAAGCATTTAAAAAATTTTCCGACCTAGATGAGCCTCGATCTGCATCTCCTTTTAACTGTATATTTGCAAAAATTAAATCCTATATACCATACATATCCAGTAGGAGGACGGTCCCCATCATCCACCCACGGAAAATTTTTAAAATTTGAGAAAAAATCATAAAGGGAGGACCAAGATTATTTTGACAAAATCTTGAAAAAATTTCATCGACCCACCCACTCAAGTAGACGAAAACATCACAAAAATCATTCACTCACTTACTTTCCCGGGCCAGTGTCCTTCCCCTACTGGATATGTATGCTATATATCATATTTTTTAATTTTCTATTTTCAGATATCGACGTATTTATGTTGGAAAACCATCGATCGAAGAAGGATTGGAAGGAATAAGGAATATTACTCCAACCGATTGTCGTTTGCGAGACCTAACTTATTCTGCACCGATTTATGTAGACATTAAATACGTGCGTGGAAATCAACTCGTGAAAAGGCGAGAACTGATAATAGGTAAAATAAAAAATTCAGAAAGACTTTGATATCTGATAATAGGAAGAATGCCCATCATGTTACGTTCGAATCGCTGTATTCTATCAACGCTAACGACCATGGAAGAATTGGCACATGTTCGAGAATGTCCGTATGATCCGGGTGGCTATTTCGTCGTTCGTGGCTCTGAGAAAGTTGTCCTTATGCAAGAGCAATTGTCAAGAAATCGTATTATGATTGGACGAAACAGCAAGAAAGAATTGATTTGTGAGGTTTTGAGCACAACTTCCGACCGAAAGAGTAAGACTTACGTGATCATTAAGAAGCGACGCTATTACGTGAAGCATAACCAACTTGCAGAAGATGTTCCGATTTCTATTATTTTTAAGGTAAATATTCGAAGTACTAGTATGGTGTAGGGGGACCGCACTTGAAAATTTGTTTTCAAGTATAACATATGGGCTATTTTTTAGTGTAGAATCCAAAAATCGCATTTATAAATTATGAAAACGCTTCTAACAAATCGAAAAATAGCATGTGATTCTTGTTGATAATGTATCTAAAGTTACTATATTCCCTTTTTAGGCTATGGGCTATGAATCAGATTTTATGTTAATGTCTGCAGTGGGTCAGGAAGAATCTTTTGTCGCAGCATTAGGACCTTCTATTGAAGAAGCGCAGCTTTTGAACATTGGAACGAAAGATGAAGCGATTAAATACTTGGCTTCTAAGGTAAGCATGTTTGATTTTGGCTGAAATTGAAATGACTTTGGCGTTTTAGGTAAAGATGCGAAAAATGGGACCATCTGCACAAGCAGGAAGAGAACATGATGCACTTGATTTTCTTACGAATTCCATGATTTGTCATATCGATGCTTCTTGTGGGAATATGAAAATGAAGGCAGTTTATTTAGGACTTATGATTCGAAGGTAATAGGAATTTTGGGCATAGACTCGAATGAAAATAGGAAAAAATTTTTATTGATTTTTTTCCATTATGTCGTTTCATTTGTATCGTTTCATCTTCATTTTATTCGAGTCTATGCTAACTTTTGTGGCATTAATAACCATTGTTTTAGATTAATTCAAGCTGAGTTAGGAATTACTGATGTTGATGATCGAGATTTCTATGGAAATAAACGAATTGAGTTGGCTGGATCTTTATTGTCTTTGCTTTTTGAAGATTTGTTTAAAAGGTATCTTTTTTAATTAAATTTTAGGCAAACTATTAAATTATTTAGGCTTAATAGCGAATTAAAAAGAGTGGCGGATACAAGCTTGGGGAAGAATTTGGCCACACCGTTCGATGTAGTTAAGCATTTACGCCAGGTAACTTTTCCTACTTGGCACCCCTGCTTTAATATTTACTCATTGCTATACAGTATTTTAGTTTGCATATTTTTAGGAATTGATTACGAATGGCTTAATTTCGGCACTGTCATCTGGTGATATAGCGACCCTATTGTCTGGTGATATAGTGATTTTTTTTAGGTAACTGGAGCATAAAACGTTTCAGAATGGAAAGGGAAGGAGTAACACAGGTTTTATCACGACTTTCTTATGTGAGCGTGCTAGGGATGATGTCTCGAATCAATTCGACCTTTGAAAAGACGCGTAAAGTTTCCGGTCCTCGTTCGATTCAATCTTCACAATGGGGTATTGTATGTCCTGCTGATACTCCTGAAGGTGAAGCATGTGGTCTTGTAAAGAATCTTGCTTTATTGGGACATATTACAACTCAGAGTGATGAACGAGTAGGCTTATTTATTTTTCTTTCTCTTTTTAAAATTGTATTTGCTTTTGTCTTGGAAAGCTTTTTAATTGGATGCTTTTTTTGCACTTAAATCTCATTTTTTTACACCTAAATCTCATTTTTGAGTATTCAACTTGCAATTTTAGACCATAAAAAATGTTTTTTAATGCCAAAAAAAGATTTAGGTGCAAAAAATGTTATTTAGGTACAAAAAATATCCTGTTTAATTTTAAAAATTTTAATCGTGTTTTTAGCCTATTTTACGTCTTCTCTATAACTCCAAAGTTGAAGATATGCGGCCTATCAAGTTCGAAGTTGTGCATGGAGGGTAGTTGTTTCAATCTGGAAATTACTATATATATATTTTTTAAGAGAATTCTATACCGTGTTTCTAAATGGAGCATTAGTCGGCATTACCAGAGATCCAAAATATGTTGTTAGGCAGATTCGGATTTTGCGAAGAAAAGGAGAAATTGATCACTTTGTTTCTGTTTCTGTTAGTGATGTAAATCATGGAATTTTCGTAGCTTGCGATGATGGCCGTTTATGTAGGCCTTACATTATTGTTGAAAAAGGGAGGCCATTGCTTGAACAAGCCCATATTGATGTAAGTTTTGTTCATATATACAGTAATCCAGCTTTCTAACGACACTAAAACTATCAGAATTGGCCGTGTATTTCCGGATAAATAATCAAAAACATAAAAAACGTTCGAAATTTCAAGTTTCGAAACATCAAACAACCTTCACTACAAGGTTTTTAATATCACAGAATTTGATTCTAAACCGTTTTTTGAGTGATTTTTTTTCTTCAAAATGTTGAGTTTGAACAACCATCTGCGGTCCCTACATCCCTACATGTCCTTGTTTAGGCCGTAAAGAATGGTGGAATGAATTTTGAAGAATTGGTTTCGCTTGGAATAATTGAATATTTGGATGTGAACGAGCTGAATAATACCTTTATTGCTGTTTATGAGAAAGATATCAATGAAAACACAACTCATTTAGAAGTATTTTTCTTTCCTTTTTTTGCAAAACATTTCGAATTTTAGATTGAGCCACTTTCTCTTCTCGGAGTAGTAGCCGGCCTAATTCCTTATCCTCATCATAATCAAAGTCCTCGAAACACCTATCAATGTGCTATGGGAAAACAAGCCATGGGCGTTATTGGCTACAACCAACAAGTTCGAATGGATGGCTTAATGTATTTGCTTGTTTATCCACAACGGCCGCTTGTGAAAACTAAGGTCAGCCGTTCTTCATTTTATAATGTGTTAAAACTTGAATTTTAGACGATCGAGTTTTGTAATCTGGAAAAATTACCAGCTGGGCAAAATACTATGGTTGCTGTGATGTCTTTTAGTGGGTACGACATAGAGGATGCCATTGTCATAAACAAGGCGTCGTTAGATCGAGGTAATATTTTTCACAAATACGGTTAAAAAACCGTACTTTTGCGTTTTTTGGCGAAAAAATTTTCTCAAAAATTGCATGAAAATACCCCTTATAGGTATTTTTGAAAAAAAATTTTCACCAAAAAACGCAAAAGTACTGTGTTTTTTGTCTCACCCTGTAAATTTTTAGGATATGGTCGATGTTTGGTGAATCGCTATGCCAAATCAACCTTGAGAAACTACCCGAATGGAACATTTGACAAGATATTGGGGCCACAAATTGATCAGATTAAGAAGAAACCAGTTTACAAGCATGCTGTTTTAGATCTCGATGGTATTGTGCATCCTGGATCGCGTGTTTTACCAAAACAAGTTGGTTTTTTTCAGCGATTTTCTATAATTACTTATAGTGTCGTAATTTTGATCAAATTGGGGAGGAGGGTTGGACTTTTCTCAAAATTTTTTAAGAAAAGTCCAACCAGAAAATCAAAAAGTTACAAAGGGGGGATTTTCTGATCCCCCAGTGGCGCAAAGAAGGGGGGAGGAGTAACATCCACTTTGCGCCGCTGTTCCCCGCTTATAATTACGAAGATGATTTACAGTGCGTATAAAAAAATCTTATTCTATAATATTACCTAATTTAGGTGCTAATTAATAAATCGATGCCATCCACTTCCACTTCCGAATTGGTTCAAAATTCTCAAAACGTTGAATATAAGGATGTATCAGTCTCGCATAAAACCAGCTATCCTATTATTGCGGATAAAGTTTTGCTATCGCGTACGGAAGATGATGAATTTCTAATTAAAGTACTTTATTCTCAATGCAGGTTAGTGGACTTATTTTTTCTTTTATCTTTGACATGTTTAGAAGGCCAGAATTGGGTGATAAGTTTAGCTCTAGACATGGCCAAAAAGGAGTTTGCGGATTGATTTCACCGCAGGTCTGTTTATTTTGTTCGTTACGCAGTAAAGAGATTTTTCTAGGAAGATATGCCATTTAATGATTTTGGAATTGTGCCAGACTTGATTATGAATCCGCATGGATATCCTAGCCGAATGACAGTCGGAAAGCTAATGGAATTACTGAGTTCAAAAAATGCCGTATTGTCCGGTCGCTTCCACTATGGAACGGCTTTTGCTGGAGACTCGGTAATGAAACAGCATTTATATGATATCTACAGTAGCGGACAAAAAACCTGGGCTAAGCATTTAATCATGTCTATGAGAGAAGTAATCAATTCTCAGCTTCTGAAACAGCATTTCAGACGCGATTTTTTTGTTCTAAGGTAATAAAAAATATGGCGAATCTTATGGTGACTTCAGATTTATGCCAAAGATTCAGGATTTCATTCTAATACACTACTTTTGGAGCACAAAAAGTCATATTTTGTTCATTTCTTTCTTAAAAAATGGAATAAAACATTCATGGAGGATTTTTTTAGTTAATAATTTTTTAAATATTTTTCTAAAAAATCGTTGTTTCTGAATGTTTTATTTCATTTCTCTAAGAAAGAAATGAACAAAGTATGACTTTTGTGCTTCAAAAGTAGTGTATTAGAACGAAATCTTGAATCTTTAACATAAACCTGAAGTCACCATGAGTTTTGGCATATTTTATTATCCTAGAAAGAAAAAAATCACGTCTGAAATGTTGTTTCAAAAGCTGAGATCTCTGATTATTTCTCTCATGGACATGATTAAATGTTTAGCCCAAGTTTTTTGTTTCCGCTACTGTATTATGCGGCTGAATTTTTTATCTTAGGTTGACGATGTATCTCATGAGTTGGCATCAAGAGGATTCAATTTTCTTGGCAAGGAAATGCTCACCTCAGGTATTACTGGCCAGCAACTTGCTGCTTACATCTACTTTGGGCCAATCTTCTATCAGAAACTAAAGCATATGGTTATGGATAAGATGCATGCCCGAGCTCGAGGACCCAGGTAAATTTTTCTTGTGTGTATGTTTTATAAAATGCTTTTATAGAACAGCATTAACTCGTCAGCCAACTGAAGGACGTGCACGAGAAGGTGGCCTACGTTTGGGTGAAATGGAACGTGACTGTTTGATTGCCTATGGCGCTAGTATGCTATTGACAGAGCGTCTTATGGTTTCTTCCGATCAATTTCAAGTAATGTTCTTCTAACAAATACAAAGCTGTTCAAATATTTGTTGCAAAATAGCATTTTTGTTGATAATTCAATATTAAAATTAAGTTTTGTGTGTCAACATGTTCCAAAAAAACTGCCATTTGGTTATTTTTTAGCGAAAATTTTTTCTTCCAAAATACTCAGTGGGTATTTTTCGAGGAATCGATTGCGTGCATCAAAAAATCTTGAAAACGCCTCTCAGACCATGAAATATCCAATTTTCAAGTAGGAATTCCTATCGAAAATAACTGAAAAAATACGAAAATCAAACAATTTTAAAATTGGATTAGATATATTTCATGATCTGGGAGGCGTTTTCAAGGTTTTTCGATGCGCGCAGTCGATTTTTCAAATACCTCTGAGTCTTTTTGGAGAAAAAATCTCGCCAAAAAATTTCCAGATAGCGATTTTTCGGAACTCCCTGTAGACTAATAAAATTATTTTAGGTTGATGTTTGCTCCGCATGTGGTATTATGGGATATTCCGGATGGTGTCAGCGCTGTAAATCTTCGTCAACTATGGCCACCATAAAGATCCCTTATGCTTGTAAGCTCCTTTTCCAAGAGCTTCAGTCGATGAACATTGTTCCGCGTCTTTCTACGATTAAATATACGGATGAAGATTAACTCTTTGAATAATTATTGGGTTAGATAGAATTCGTTTTATTAAACCGGTTTGTCCATTATTGTTAACTGTTGTTGAATTTAATTTTGTTATAAAACTATTATACATTATATTATGATTAAAAAATGTCCGCCTGTGGCGCTAGTTTTCTTCTTTAGCTCAAGGATTTCACTAAAATTGTCCTAATTTTTCAATTTTCAACTGGGAATTTCCTTGCCCAAAAATACTCTTACAGGTCTATTTTACGTCGAAACTGAAGAATCTTTTGATATTTTTTAAAGTTTATTTAACATTTTTTATTTGAAATTTCTTGTGGGCAAAAATCAAAAGTCTTTATGACTAACGCCTTTTGGCTACATCATTCTTTATAACAAATAAAAGCATTGCCTAAAACATTTGTTAGACAATTTTAAAGGTTAGAGTTAACTCCCCAAAAACAGATTTCTCCCAAAAAGATTTCTGTTTTTATATGAAGAATTCGTTAAAAATGATGAGCTCCACCAACCGATGGAGTTTTACCGAATTAGCCCCATCACAGGGGTGTTTCGAGTTTGGCCACATATCTAAAAAATACACATTCAATTCATAAAATTAATAGCTCATCCGGAAGCCTGGGAATTGTAGATTTGAATGAACTTTAGTTGACTTAATTTTATTTAAAATTGTAAAGATATAGCCTCAAACTCGATCACGGTTTTTCCGAATTTGAGGCTATAATTTTAAATTAGAATTAAGTCAGCTAAAGTTTATTTAAATCTACAATTCCCAGACTTCCAAATGAGCTATTAACTTTATGAATTGAATGTGTATTTCTTTTAGATACATAGCCAAACTCGATCCAAACTCAGAACACCCCTGCCCCATTCAATCACCAGAATTTTCTTGATAGAATTAATTTATTTATACTTATTTTTACTCTAATCAAATTTAAATTTCTATAAAAAAGAGTTTTCCCCTCAATATTTGAACAATTTTAACGCTGAGAAAGAAGTTTCTTGTTTATTCTTGTAATACATTGATTGTGTTACCAAAGCAATCAAATTTCTCTTCTTTGAACTTTTTATCTAGAGCACACATCAACTGTGGTTTTAACGCAGTGGTCTTATTCCTAGGAATTTTATGAGCTGATCAACGACAAACTTATTTTTGCTAAAAAATTTTTGAAAATGTTAAAAGAGTTATTCGGAACCTTGCCTAGTGGTGAAAACGTCTATTCTTATACACTCGAAAATAAAAATGGGATGTCTATCAAAGTTATCGAATATGGTGCTATGTTAATTTCTATCAAAGTGCCAACTAAAAATGGAGAAAAAGAAGAGCTCACTATAGGTAATTCGGTTCAATGTGGATATAAAAAATGGGAAAAATTGAAACTGCTCAAGAGAGCTGGGTTCGATACCCACCTGGTGCGAGTTGTTCTTGTAATCTTTGAAAAACTTGATGAAAATTTTTAGGGATTTTTTGATGCAAGGAACCCAAATTTCGCGTTTTCAAAACACGAAAAAGCTTCCCTGTTTTAGAAAAGGGGGCATTATGGCAAAAATTGGCATTTTTTTCATCTGGGCCATACGTTTTTCACCTTGTCCTATTTTTGATCGGAATTTGTTTATACCAAAATTTAGGTTTTGATACCCTTGAAGATTACCTAAATCAACGCGGAAATTTTGGCTCAACCGTAGGAAGATACGCCAATCGTATAGCGAACGCAAAATTCGAACTCGATGGTGTAACATATAATCTGAATGAAAATCGCCCACCTAATCATCAACATGGTGGAGAAAAAGGTTTTGGAAAGGTTTTATGGAAAACCGAGGAAACCACGGACAAGAATACAGTGAAATTAGGATATTTCAGCTGTGACGGAGACCAGGGGTATCCAGGGAATCTGCAAGTCTGGTCCACTTATATTTTGACGGATGAAAATGAGATTAAAATGATTTATGAAGCGAAGACAGACAAGACTACACCGATAAGCATGACAAACCATGCTTATTTTAATCTAGCCGGGATCGGAAACGAAGATGTTTTTGGTAGGCGATTTTTTATCAGTCTATTGCCCTCCAGGGCAGAGGAAAATGCCGAAAAAAAGTCGAGTGCGACAAAAGAGATTAGGATAACCCCTAATTTTTTAATTTTTGTTAAAAAATATCACCATAGTGTTCCCCATAATCGAGTTTCGCGAGAGACTATCCAAAATTTTTCGGAAAATGTAATTTTGGAAACATTTTCCACGAATTGAACCAGGTCTCGACTTCTTATCCACTAGGCCATGATGTTTTAGTTGCACCCGATTTTTTGTATTTCCCTGCCGTGCCTGTGGTTTGTGGTAAAAGGACGAAATTCTTCTTGATCATAAAAACTTTTCTAGGTCATGATGTTCAAATTTTTGCCGACAAAATAGTTGATGTCGATCAAAATTTAATTCCCACAGGACAATTCAAAGATGTTCAGGTATTTTAGTTCATTTGTTCAAACTCCTTTATTTGTTTAGGAAACAATTTTTGACCTGCGTGAGTCGAAAAACATTGGCAAAGTCATGAAATATTCACCCAGTTTTGAAGGCTACGACCATTGTTATGCAATTTCAGATGTTTTGCAAAACCCTATAAAACTCGTAGCTAGAGTTAATCAGCCAAAAAATGGCCGAGCATTAGGTAAAACTAGCAAAAATAATTTTTTTTTATAAATCTTTTTAGAAGTGTATACCACTCAACCAGGATTACAATTTTACACAGGAAATTTCTTGCCGAGATTGCCAATTGCAAATGGAAAAATTATTAACAAACATGGGGGATTTGCTTTAGAAACTCAGAATTTTCCAGATGGACCGAATCATAAAGAATTTCCAAGCCCATTTTTGAAGCCAGGAGAAAAATATCATCAAGAAACTGTTTATAAAATTTTATTTTGAATTAAACAATTAGGAGATAAAATTAGATTTCATTAAAATAAATTTAGCAACAATATGAGAATTCCAATACACCACATAAATATATCTGTTACGGAAAAATCTGAACTGATCAGATTTTCCGGGGAAAAGCTTAGTTAAACCTAACTAAGATTAAGCATAAAGTAAGGTTAAGCCTAAAGCTAATTACTTATAGCGTCGTAATTTTGGTAAATTGGATGGGGGGGGGTTGGATTTTTTTCAAAATTTTTCATTTTTCCAGAAAATCAAAAAGTTAAAAGGGGGATTTTCCACTGGTCTCCCCTCCATGGCGCAAAGAAGGGGAGATTCCCCCTCCCAAATCTGAAACTTTTTTCCTAATTGTCCAATGGCGTAGCCAGATTCCCAACAGTGAGGGCAGCACTTTTTTGGGCAAAAATATGTGCATTTTTAGGGCAAAATAGTCATCTTTGACGATTTTTTGATGAAAAAATAACATTTTTTAGTGAAAAAATTTTGAAAGAAATGATCATTTGTTTCCAAATCGGAAAAAGCATAAAGGGGGACCCTTTAATTTTAACTTTTCCCAAGAAACGGGGGGGCACTCCCCCGCCCTAGTGGCTATGCCACTGTAATGGTCCCCCTTATATTTTTGTCCGACATTTTTGAATTAAAAAATCCAAATGGTCCCCCATTACGATTTTTCACCAAATTGTCAAAATTTTTCATTTTTTGGGCACGACGTCGAGCTCAGAAACGACTCACACGTATACAATTTTTAGACGTCACCATTGAATTCCCCATAGTCGAAACCCC